>VUQG01011552.1:2963-36673 GCA_015106755.1 Etia nguti
TTTTTTAAAAAAAAAAACTCTTTTTTTGTTTTTTTAAATTTTTTTCCCCCCCCCCCCCCCCCAAAAAAAAAATAATTTTTAGGTCAAACGATTCAAGGGAGTCAGTGAGGGAGACAAAATGAGCAAGGGCCAGACCGGAAAGGCTAAACAAATTGAAAATCCAAAGAGGACTGCCTAAATCAAGATCATACGTGAGGAAATGACCTGAAACAGGAAAAACAGGAAGAATAAAAATGACTGGAAAGCTTGACTGGGATCACTGATGATAGGAAAAAAAAAAAATAATAACGCAAGGAGGTAAAAATGAGCTAGAAATGAAAATGAATGAAAAGCATGATGATATAAAACAAGAGGTGACTGAGTCAAGTTCATAAAGCAGGCACAGCAGCTATTTACAGTGCAGTGCTGAACTCGCTCTTCAGTTTTCTCTTCAGCTTTAAAGGAAATCCTAACTGCATTCATCCACCGATCCTTCAACAAATTCAGCTCGCGTCCCCGGTAGCACGGTTTCCTCAGAGCAGCTGCCGTGACTCTATTACGGAGAAGGCGTACTTTGGTGTGTGTGCCCTTTACATTAAAGGTTATGGCAATAGAGAGGGGGATCTAGCCCTCCCAACTTGACATATGTCAACGAGCAGGGTTACTGTTGTGACAGAGGAGTTTTAGCCAAAACTACACAGTTTTCCTAAACCTAAACATGTAGTTTGTAATGCCTAAACGTCACCAGTGAGTAAAAAATGAATTAACCATCCCATCAACCTGTTATTTCTGGTACATCAAGGTACCAACTCCACAGGTCACCGTGCACGTAGCTCCAGAGACATCTGACAAAGCAGGATTAAATTGAACCCTGCGATGAGAAATTACTGACAAATTTGTGACTTTTAGCTCAAAGCTAAAACCCGCGCGTCACCTGAATTAACCATTTACAGTTCAATTATTTGCGCTGCACTCAAACCATCTCGGGGGCTTATATATATCATTGATTTTACTGCTCGCTGTCCGACTGCAAGTTAAACTGCTCTCATTTTCACACCAATAAGCAACAGTCGAGGCCAAAAAGATAAAATTTGTTCGATGATGGCGCTTCTGCTGATTTCATTTGCTTGCAGCCCTTTTCGCCTCTCAGAAGCCACTTTGACTCAAGAGTAAAACCAGCGCTCCCATTCAAATGCTCACATGGAAAGATTTTGCAGCCCGATTTCCCGCTGCGATTCTCAGCATAAGAGATGCTCTCTTCAGAATTTTTTGCTTTTTAAAAAACCTTTTTCACGTTTCGCTAATGGTTTCTTGTTGCATGAGAACAAGCGGGATGTTGATGTTGGCTGCATTTGTAACACTTGGATAAAAAGGACGTGCACAGAATCACGTTTGATTTATTTCAGCCTTCCTTCCTCAGCTATTTAGAAGATTTCCTTTTTTTTTCTTCTTCTGCTCACTTTTCAGTGAGCAAGCCAATTTTTGAGTGCACTTTGGATTTTTTATTTCACATGAAAAAAAAAACAAAAGAAAAACATCAGTGGCTTAAGATTTCTTCTCAATGGATCCAAATTCTCTTCTCTATCATATCCGATTCACAGCCTTTGAGAACTGGTGGTAGTTTTCCACCTTTCACTATATCTGGCACAGCTAAACTTTAGCCAATCAGGAGAGAGACAATTTCCTCTGGGGGTGGCAGTGATGTAAGGTGGGGAATGAATCAGAGCAAAGTCTGAGGGGTCACATCAGGGTCACGGATGATGTCAGCGAGGAGCGAGGCTCTTCAAGTGAAGTCATCAAAGCCTCATTATTCCTTTCACACAGGTCCGCTCGGGCAAATTAGCCTCACCACTCAGGTGCGTGCGCATGCATGTGTGTATTGCACTCTAATTTGTGGCAAGAGCGAATTAGCTGTTGCTGTGCTCGTGCGTGCCTGTGTGTGTTTGTATTTGTGTCTGCCGGGTGCTAATTGAGTTTAAAATGCAGCCGCTCAAAGATGAGGCACACGGCACTTATGGACGGATTTTGTTCATGTAAAAGGACACGCCACCAAAAAAAAAGAAAAGAAAAAAAATAAGTGTATCATCAAACTGCCCCCTTACAGACGAGGGAGAAGGGAGTGAGATGGAGAGGAAGGGCATTAAAACAGAGTAAGGGCATATTTCTCCCTCTTTCGCCCTCTTTGGATACTTCAATCTTTTTTATTAAAACGAGCAATAAACAAGAGAGTAGAAAACAGGAAGATAAACAAAGAAGAGAGGAAGTGATTATCTTTAAATCGTCATCAACCTGTTGTTGTCTTTAGCGGAACCGCTGGACGTAACACTCGTCATGCACTGGCTGCCACAGCTGCAATGTGCATATTTCTGTTTGCACTGCGCGCACAGGTTTGTGTGTCTAATTACAGTATAACGAGCATCAAAACTGGCTGCACGCGTGCCTCGCCTGCTCGGGGACAGCCATTTGGAGGGCGCCCGTAAGTGTGTGTCCGAGTTTTATTTGCAAAACCAAGTGATCTGGTGACCTTTAAGCAGAGGTGGGAGTAGAAAAAAGGTGGAATCCAGGTATGCACACCCTGGTGTCATATTGGGTTAATGCATTGCTTTTGCAGAAAAAAGATACGGGGTATCAGGGGAGGATGTAAAATACTCCATCACATGGTGCTCAGCTAAAGGCCAGCACTGTCACAGCAGCTTCGTCAGTCTCTAGGTAACTGCTGCACCTATTTGCTTCATACATATATACACCCACGTCCACACATAACTTGTGTGGACATTAATTGCAGCAAGCATAAAGTCATGGAAACAAAAGCATCCAGTGGCAACCCTCATATTTTCCTCTGATTGTATTTTAGTTTTTAAACATATGTATATATTGAAAATAAACACAACATATTGTGCTTGTTTCTGGATAAGAGTGTTTTTCCTCTGATGTGAAACAGAACCGCAACAAATCCCAATTAGAAACCATACATGAATTTATATCATGTATATTCAGCTTATACCAGTTAGCAAGAAAAAGGCTGGAAACAGCAGAATCGCAATGTAAATGTCAAAAAGACCTACACCCTGCAGAGAGACACAGAGAGAGAGAGAGAGAGAGAGAGAAAGTGAGGGACAACCAAACACTAATTAGCGGATGGGAGCAAAGTGGCGTGAAGAGTTCTGACAATAAGGAATGTTGCAGATTTAAATCTTACTCTCGTTCTTTTCTCCCCTTCATCCTTCCATCCCATCCCTCTCATTAATTGGCTGTCATGCTCGTGAGCGTCTTGATGTATGTCTGCTGCGGGCGCGTGTGGTGATTGTCAACATCAGACCACCGTGAGGCCACGGTTGCCCCCCCCCGCGATGAGCAACCGCATCATTAGAGGGAGGTGATTACCTTATTTCCTGTGATGATGATGGTGATGGTGACAACACGGGTGACCAGAACACACGCACGATGAGATGTCGCTTTCTGTTTATTTTCTTTACCTGTTTCTTCCGCATCCGTTTCAGTCCATCTAAGACGTGCCGAAATAGATGGGATGGCGACTTTTATTAATGATTTGCTCCATAACATCCAGAAAATTGTTGTTATTAACAACAACTTTGTGCCATGTATGCTGTGATATCGAAGCATTTCTGTAATGACAGCAAGCCAAAAGTGACCAAAGCTACCAACCCTTTGAAATATGCCTTGAGCTAAGTCACAGCAAGCTAATCAACCCTGCCTTGAATCTCTGTCAGCTAATACTAATGAAGGCAACCATTATTTAGACCTTTACTCATTTGCTTTGTAAGGTTAAATCATTTATTGTTTGGTAAAATCAATATGATTATAAATAGAATATACTATAAATAGTATAGATAGCATATGCTATTAGCAGGAAAGCTAAGGCTAGCCAGCTAACCCTATCTGGTGGTAGCTTCTAAGAAGGTAGTGGAAATTGGTCTTCCTCTACTTTGTGAACACAAGAGGAAATAATTACCAAATCTCTGTACAACTTATAAAATAAATCTGTCTGACTTCAGAAACAAATGGGTGACGTGATGGTAGCTATGTACCTCTGATATCAATTTAGTGCACTTTCATAGCTACAAATGTCAATTTAATGAGTTCTTTCAAAGAGACATAAACAGTTCTTTCTAGTTAAAGTTTCATATGTTTAACCAAGCAATATCTAGCTACTTTTATTGGCCAATGCAACATGTAGGATTTCTGAAGGCCTGTTAGTTTAACAGTTAAACTAATGGACTTGGAGGGGCAGGAGTGATGGACTACCACTGTGGAACAGGTGGAGGGCTCTGCCCTACTGGCACAGCTTTGGTCCTCACTGCATCAGCTGTCATGACTAAACCCATGCCTTCACTCACCTAGCATCATATCCTGGTGTGGACAATGTGCTGCTACCAGCATGGAGGATGTCTTTATTTGTGTGGACAGTTTACTGAGTGGGCTTCTTCTTTATTTATAGTATTCAAAAAAGGAAGCCTTTAATTCTGAAATGCTCTCAGAATACCAGATTCATCAGGACCCACAGCAGTTATGAAGATAATCTTTAAACATGTAAAGTGAATCTAATGCTCCTTCATAACAAAGAACTCATAACACTTCATGACACTTCATTTTTAATAAATCCAGAATATATGAGTTTTACCTGTGGTGCAAGAGTAGCAATTTCATTTATTATTCATAACGATCAGTTAGTTATGACACCGACAGGATCAGTCACCTCAGACAGCTGAGCTGTCACACAGTAACAGTTTTACAGCGAAATCATTTGTTACACAGCAGCAGATTTCAGACAGTTAGACAGCTGTCGGGTTATTTTTATTTGAACAATCTAATCTGTTTATTAAAGGCAAAACTACTGATTGTTTGATTTATTGCTTTTCCCCTTCTCTCCGATAAATACAAAGTCAGTATTTGCTGTAGCTATGGTGTCATTGTAACCAAGAAATCATGGCAACAGGCAGCCTGGTAATTCATAATTCGTGGCATTGTTATTCTTGTTGAACGTCCAGCTTCACAGAAGTGAAATATATATGTGTATATCTCTCCCTCTAGGCCATTTAAAAAGCCAGTTTATCCAAATTACCAAAGCTGACTACGATGTGAATGTTATGAGGAATGTAATGATAGAACGTGATAATAAGTAGCTAAATGAAGCCTTTGTGCAAGTTCAATAAGGAAGATCTGTGTTCACTCATCTGCCTTCATTCCCGGATTTTCGTGCTACTAGTCTGTTCTTTACATCGGTTTTGCTTTCCCACGCTGTCAAACTCGCTCTCAAAATCTCCTTCTTCTGTGAGCAAATTAGCATCTGTTACGCTTTAAATCTCTGTGCTCTTCTGTCATTCTGACTTTCGCATGTGTGTGACCCGCCCCTTAACACATTTCCACCTCATCCTGGCCAGTTAGAGATCCTCAACCTAGACTCCAGGGGTCTAGGTTGAGGAAAGCTCTAGACTCCAGGGGTCCTGTCCCACTTCCATTGTTGGACTATGTGGCTATGTAGCTTCACCGGAGTCAGTTTTTTAAAGTTTATTCCTGAACTCTGTTTTTCAATAAATCACGCTCACTTCCTTTACATGATCTCTCCTTATTGAAGTAACATGAGCAATACATTTGTTTTCCTCTCATCATCGTCATGTTTTTGAGTCACCAGTTGCCACTGGGTAGTTTGTAACATTAGCCCACAATCCAGCAATCACATACAGTGTGGTTTCACAGGCTGGTAGAGGCAAAATGAAAGCGTTGGTTACATTCTTGGGGTTTTTTTGTTGTTTTTTTTTTAAAAATCTGGATGCAATTTGTTCGTGTATTGGTGATTTAAAAAAAACAGAACCTTTAATGACCTGGCTCTTTTAGAACTTTGCAGGCCTGCACATTATACCCGTGCTTGAACATGCACAACAGGGGTTGTGAAACTGCAAAAAGTAGATGGATGTGAAAAATGCCACCCAAGCGATAATGAAGGGAAGAAATGCCAGTGTCTGTGCACATTAGCTAAATGCCTCTGTGTCCACTCATACGAGCGGTAAAGTTTAGAAGACACAAAAAGGCAAAAACAGAAAGTTACCACGGCTTCACACAGAGGCAGAACCGAGATAAAAGAAGCAAAGTAAAAAGAGAGATAACTCATTTTTCTCTCCCACTGAGATTCATCTGTGGACCATGGAAATGTGCTATGCCATCTTTACTGCTTGGCTTGTAGCCCTTAAGCAATACAGGGATTAGAGTAGAATTTGTTCTGTGAGGCTCCCGCTGTACTACGTGGCTGTGATCTAAAGGAATCCATCTCAATGCATTAAGACCCGAGGGAAAGCTCTGCAAGGAGCAGGTAAAAAAAAAAAAAAGAAGAATGGAGGTGTTTTGTTAAAAAAAACCCCACAAAAAAACCCAGTTGCTACAGGATTCATGTTTTCATGCTATGAGGACCTGGCATTAGAACCCTCTCAGTTTTTGGAGAATGGATTAGTGGAAAAAGCTCCTGTTACCTTCATGATGCCTGACAACTCGATAAGAAAACACAACTTGCTGTATCCATAACATCTGAGGGGGATGATTTCATATTGATTAATTTCCTGTAGCTATAATAATCCACCGTTATCATGGAGAAGCTGACTGAGGGCACATTCTCTGTCCGGCAATGCTGGCTCCTACCCTGTTACTTAGTAACATAGAAGTGATGCTGTTGCTTTCTCCAAATGTGTTTGTGGACCACAAATAGTAATTGTGGTTTTTTTTGTTGGTTTTATTTTCCCATAAGCAGCTGAAATGGGCGTCACCTATAGCCAGCTAGTTGGACTTGAATCTATCAGCTCACTTTGACTTCTGGACCACGGAAACACAAGCCACTGTGACGCACAGCCAAACTAGCAGGGCGCTGAAAATTCGAACAACTGTTTTGGCACTCTCACGCTCTCCCCGCAATGCCGTTTCTCGTTATCTTCCCGTGTTAATCCCGAGATCTGCTCATTAAACAGAGCAAGAACATCCACACACTGTCAGCAGCTCCACGGGAACAAAGTGCTGACACACCGGGAAGCATTCACACCCGAAGACGCGCGCCACACAGACACACAAAGCATTTCTCATTCCCTCTCCACGTGTGTGTCGCCCGCGCCTCGGACTCATTTCATCTTCAATCACACGCTGAAACGCTTCAGATTTCCAATATGATAGCACGTGGCATTTTGCTAATCAATTTTTCATACTTGACAGTCTGTATAAACATGCCGAAGGCCAATATTTTCACAGCGATTCATGTTGGCCTGACATGTTACCGCTTGTGTATTTGTGTGTGTATTTGTGTGGTTACGTTTTTGTGTCACTGCTCATGAGAGTCTGTTTTTTAGTTCCGCTTAAAATCTGTTTGGGATACGAATTAGAATCCAAAAAATCATAAACAAATGCAATATGTATGTTCGGCCGGAGAAAGCTGTCAGACCTGATCTCCGTCCAGACCCCGCAGTGTTCATGGGAGCATGTCGCTGCTTCTTTTAAATTCATGCATTCCTTATGGGTTGGTCAAACTTCTTCAGAGCAGTTCACTTCCAAAATGACCGTGTTTTCCCCGAAATCGTGTACTATAAACGAGTTTCACACAAGACGCCGCCTTGCACAACTACCCGTCCCCACGCACTCGCTTCTAGTCTACTCAGAACGCTCAGTGACATATATTTTGCATGAGGATATGGGTGGGAACCCTTGACGCAAGCATATATCCATATGCACAATCATATATGCAGCCAGAACAGATACAGAATGCACGCACTGAAGCAGCAGCACTGATTATAAAGTATGAGCTCATGAGTTCAGGCCTGCTGCAAAGAGAGCATCCTTTTATTCTTGTAGTTTTATTAATTCATTGGATCGGAGGCGAGCTCCACAAGCTGCACAAAGCATAATTTGCTATGCAGTGCGCTAGCAGCAGGAGCATAACTTAGAATAGAGTTACATTTCCCTGCTGTCCTTCACAACAGCAAAGCCCGCAGCTCAGTTATTTTTTGATTTCTTTTTTTCATTTTTTGGGAAAGGACGAGAGGAGAGCTGGAGAGAGAGAGAGCTAGAGAAACTGCCTAAACTCAGCGCGCCTCTGATGTTCATCACTTATCAGAAGATGGAGGTTAAATGAAGGAGGAAAAAATTATTACCATCCAGTGAAGAGGAAAGAGTGAGCTGTTAGCAGAGGATTAGAAAAACAGCATGTACCGCCTTACACAATTTCCCAGGCAGCAGTACAAAAAAATAAAAAAGAAAAAGAAATGAAACTTCTCCACATTTCTATCTTGCACACTTTGGGCTAACCTTCTCTTCACTTTCTGCTTCTTTTAGCCGATTTTCTCTTTTCTGCTGGCCTGAGGTTATGGGCAGAGTGCCAGCAGAGTGTGCAAACTTGACCCTTAAAAAAATCCAATCCATCAAATATGCTTATGAGATGCAGTCAGCCTGAGCATATATGATTTTGCAGACAGAGAACACGTTCATGACATCACATCTGAAAAAAACTAGAAGATTAGAACTAGAAGAACTAAAGAATTAAAGTGCAGAAAGGGTGAACGCCATTCATCTAATTAGTCCCATCTCTTAAATCTATACCCACAAAAGCTGATGCCTGAGATCAGAGCTTGCTGTGGACTCACCAGATTGTGAACTCCGTCCCCCCTCCCCTGCCCTTGTCTGCAGCCTTTTTATCTTGATTTTTTTTCCTAGCTTGGCATCAGCGATTTCCTGTACTTCACAAGTGCACGTTTCAAGCTGAGACAAAGTTGCTCCTGATGAAATGGCTTCACACAAAATTTCCCAGCAGTAGCCTTTAAAGAGCAGGAGGACGACGGGATGAGAACCTGCCTCACTTTCGGTAAGCATATCCCGCAGTCTTGGTCTATTTGCCTCCAGAAGTAACGAGATGATGCCATCCGAAGTCCTTGTTTGGGGGTGTGGTATCACACTTTTTCCAGGGGAATTGTTACCATTTAGCCAGGAAGCATTTGCTGGAAACTCCAATCCTGTCATAATTGGATCAATTAAGCCCAGTCTTTAAAAGAAGTTCACCTCAAAATGATTCAACTCTGAACTGCTTAGATCATTTAGTGTTTATTCTAGCACCTTCATCTCTCCAAAAAGTTTCCTGTGTTTAGAACATATTGAAGCACAGTCAAAAGACAAAAAGACCTTTGGCTGGAACCTTTGCACAACAGCATGCAATGATACAGCCGCAAGAGATTCCTTTGTTTTGAGTCTAGAGACTCTCAAAGCTGGAAAAGCTCTCATATCACTCAATAAAGGTGAAGCTGAAATAGAGAATGCACTTCCAGTGAAATTGGGCGCAGCACAAAGTACATTCCAACACTTTGAATGTGTTACAGGCTTTTGTATTTGTGCACTTTCAAGTTTAAAGTACTGTGCATGTGTACTTTCATCTGTTCAACCTTGAATTAGGCTTGGTAACGAATATGCAGCCTCCCGTAATACACAGTGAGGATTTCAAGCGATTAATATATAAGTTAGGACATGTATATGGAATTACAGAGAAATGTGCACAGTCTGACTCCAAAAGCAAAAAATATATTTAAAAAAATTAAAAGGAGCAAATACTAAAAGGCTTGTGCATCATTAGCAGCATTAATTTGTTAAGGTTAAAGGTTGTGTTCATGAGTAGCACATGCTGTAGTCGTTTGCCTAATGTAGCATGACTGGATTTGGTGGATTTTACAGCCTAGCCGACGCCACCTGAGACTGTTTTATGGTTGATAAAGCCTGCAGCTTGAAAAATTGAACATATATTTCAGTCAACTTAAAGTCAAAAGAAATTAACGAGACAACTGATTAAGTCGGCCTCAAAATGAAATGTTGGTGTTGCGATGAGGGTGGGTTGCAGGTATGTGTGTGTCCTTTATGAGATTAGAGGGATAGAAGTGTACTATTTTGACCCACCATTTCATGTGGGTGGGCATTTAGGTCAGGTAACTTGCCAGGGTTGAAACTAAACTTGACTTTGTGGTCTGCCTGAACTGTAATCAGCTAAACCATATAGATGGGGTGACACTGATAAATACCACTTTCTTAGTTTTACTGATCGCTCAAAGCAACACCTCTCTGTTTCATACACGATCATATAAAGCACTTGAATCTATGACCTTTAGTTGTTTTGTCTATTTTGCTTACACACCCGCAGCCAATTACGAATCACCTGTTCACTAAACCTGTATCTGCCACAACCCCCAACCGGTCGGGACCCCTCACTAAGCCTGGTTCGGCCAGAGGTTTCTTCCTGTTAAAAGGGAGATTTTCCTTCCCACTGTCACCAAATCGCTTACGCAGGGGGTTTCTCTGTATTATTGTAGGGTCTTTATGTTAGGATCCCTGGGTCTGCTACCACTGTTTTGGGGTTTTTTGGACTATATTATATTACATCTTTATTTATGTCTGGATTTATATGTGATCATGCTTTTGTTCTTCTATGCCTAGTTCTTTGATGTTTAGTATTATTTCCTCCTGTGCTTCTTAGTTTAATTATCTACTTTTCTGTTTCTTTTACTTGCTTAATTATTTGGTCTTTCCCTTTTGTGTCCAGGTTGTCGTACTCGCATCCTGTGTCCCTCGCTCTCTCTGTAGTATAGTATAGTAATCCATAATGCAGCATTTTACACATCCAACATGGTGGGAGGAGACACATATCCCTTTGGGGTCATGTCAGGAAGGGCATCCAGCGTAAAATTCTGGTGAACCTAACATACAGAATAACCTGCTATAGCAACCCCGTGTAAATAAAGGAGCAGGATTATTATATTATAAGATTCTTCTTTTAAAAATATTAGTCAGCTTATGAAAACTAACTCATGCCAGTTTTAATCAACTAGCTGATGCAATAAAATATGTTCGTTTGAGCTGCAAGTTTAACTAGCAGTCCAACTCATCCGCTAAAAATTAAGGTCTCAATGTGTCAAAGATGACTACAGATTTTCAGCTGTCAACGTGTGACTGGTATCACACAGTGACACTGGCTACAAGCCATTTGTGAAGGGAAAGCTTGACAGGTGGTTGCGACAGTATAAAAAGCTAAACAGTCAGTTGGTCGTTGAGAAAACTATTCAAGTATCTGCCAATTCCTTGAAGTGGTGATTCCTTGAAAAGCAGTCTGATTGAGCTTTATAGCTATGCAGCTGATACAAACTCTGAAGTAAATGGGCAAAAATGTCTTTGTGTCAGTTAGAGTGGTATAGCGGGATTAGAAAACACAAAAAAAAAAAATAAATATCTTCTTTCAAGACATAAAGCTATGATTTCTCAGGGCCTGTGTGGCAGCCTGGCCTCACAGTAAAACCTATGATCAGATCTCAAAGGTCCCACCGAAAGGGTGAGTGGAACGAAAGCACTCCCGTGTTTAAGAGGCTCATGCGGCCATGGCTGGATGGCCACAGACACACACTGAAGTCCAGTGACATACTCATAGTCTCTAATTAGCTACGATACTCTACTGTAAAGGGCAAAGCTGTCTGCTGGCTTTCGGCTATGACATGCCTCCGATAACCTTCCAGTCATCAGGAAGAGTTGGGGGGTGTGACGAAGGGAGTGATTGCATCACACCCACAAACACTTCAGCAGTGAATGGAGCACTCAAAATAGCGTTGTGTTTCGCTGTATTTGACTTTGCTAGGCTGTTTTTCTATGCATCTGCGCCTGTGTGTCATATTGTTCACTGGCTGGTCTTACTGTGGCTGTTCACACTGTGTCATCATGTCATATTGCGTGAGTCATCTCTGCGAGGGGATCCAGACACATCGGACAATTCAGAGCCAAATAAAAAAATCTTACTCTTCGCTTTTCACGAAGCACTTTCATCACACTTTTCACTCTCATAATCAAAGGCCCCCCATTCTTTAATTTTGTCCCTTTCAGACAGAGACACCTGACTGAAATCCCACCATTCCCTCTCACCTGCGCCGAAGTGAGAAAGAGGCAAAAATGTAGAAACGAGACGATCGATTGATAGCAATTGCATCTAAAAGGGGCCATTGGTGTGTAAAGAGAGAATGGCAGGCGTGTAATGGAGACGGAGAGGGAGTTAGGATTCACATGTAGACGAGGAGGCCGGGGAGAGTCAGAGAAAATTGATTGTGCGGCAGTACGACGGTGAGCGATTTTCAATGAGAAAAGAAACAGAGTGAACTGACTTTTGATCAACTTCTGCATAGAGATGATGGACTAATGCTGCCAGATATTACCATACTGTAAATGATTACCATATCAAGCAAGAGTACTACAGAGCAAGACGCAATCAGTCTTCTCTACAGTAGGCTCCGGTCCACACACACAGACACACAAAGACACACACACCAGGTATCAGTGGAGCGTATACAGTAGATGAGCTGAATGCTGCAATGAGCTTGAAGCTCAACGAACCGCAAGGTCTCAACTCTTTCTATCTCGTGTCTGAACAGATGGCAACAGCGCAAAGCCCCACTCTCATCTATCATTCACCGTTCACTTAGCCAGCCAGTGCATAGGTGTGTTTGTGTTTGTCCACACTGTATTTTTTAGGCGAAGCGACACCGAGTTTACTGGCTGTCAAACGGGTCCTCAAGCTGAAGCTCTGCTGCATTTCCTATTTAAAATGCTCCTGTAAGCACTCAGCCTCACCTAACTACAAAAATCAAATAAGCACGACCGATAGTTGCAGATCACGTCTTTCTGCAAAGAGCGTTAGTTAAACGTATCGTGGGATGATGGATGCCATGTGTCCACTGTGATTGCTGTGAACACTGCGGCACAGTGTTGTTGATGCTTGTCAAAACTCCTCCAGTATTCTGTCTACTCCCTCTGCCCTTCTGAAGCACTGGAGGAAGGGAAGGGCAGATGTGTAGTTAGTGTTCCTGCTCATCATCGCTCCCTGTCTCTCTCTTTTTCCTTGTAGTCATTTCTGTGAGTTTGGAGCGCCCCGGGCAAAAAACGCTGAAACCATCTGCTCTGCTAAGTCTGCATCTCCACTCGGCTTTTGCTTCTCCATCTCTCTCTCTTTGGTATTTTCACCTTTCTTTTCCTTTTCCCTTCCATAAAGCCCTTTGCTACACTAATTCCTAATTGTGCTTTGTTTAGCCTGTCCAAGGTATCTTAACCCCGAATACAAATGGAAATTCAGGTATTGTCATTGGAAAAATTAAGCCATATTAACATTTCCTCTAATTAAAATGTGTTAGCTGAGTGTTACATTTCAATTTAATAAATAGCTTTGAAGCTATGCTGGTTTTAACGAAGGAGATTTTTCACAGGATAAATTTTTCCCTGTTATCATTCATCCCAAACCCTGCTAAACCTTTGTTTTCCTAGCTGTTTGCTTACAGTAGCAAGTAGTGGTGAACTCAAAAGTCTGTCTTGCATTAAATGATCTCAGTTCTTATCTGAATGTCAGTTTCTTAAAAAATCACGCAAGATGTTGCCAGCTTCTTATGTCACATACCTTCTGTCAGCCTAAAGAGAACAGCTAACAGATCTATGCGCAGTAACAGAGGCCTTTCTGGGTTTTACACCTGTTGTGTTTTTAAACCTTTCTCAAGCAGTCTCTGCTACATGACAGCTTCCTGTTATATTTCCAGACCAACAGCCTCAACCCCCAGTCAAGGTGTTTGGTGTTAAACCTGACAGCTTAGAGCTGAAATCTTAAAATGCATCTATAAGATTTAACCACTTTGATGTCACCAAGTGGCTTGTAGCTATTTTCACAGACGCCATTTATGTAGTTTTTGAGTCAAATATAGGATTATAATTTATAATCTTATTTACTGCTAGAGCCCACAGATACAGACACCTGCTAATTAGTGCTCAGTAACAAGCTAATAAAAAATTCAGAATTTCACTCACCAAAACTGGAGCACCAACTTCTTGGATGGGCTGTACTTCACAGCTAGCCATTTCACATGTCAGACAGCTCCACTGAAAATGCTCCAAAACAAACTAAACATGGCTGAGAGGTCAACTGCAGACAACTGTCCACATTGGCACAGTTGTGAATTAAAACAGCCATGTTAACACCCAGAAAGCTCCGTTAAAAACAAATCCCCACACATCCTTCTCCAAAACTGTTACAGAGAGAATTAGATATAGCAGACAAACATAAGGTTTGGGGGCCAGAATCGGCCCAGCAAAAACAGGGTCCACTGCTTGGCTTTGGAGCAGGAGTGCATACATTTTAGACTTATAACTGTATTTTTATGGCTTTTTGCTACATTCATAATATACCAATGTAATTAATAGAAAAAAATGACGCAACATTCCTGTTTTATCTGTGTTTTTATATATTATATTAAGATATCGCAGGGATTAATCCTGCAGTTCTTCCACTGTTCGGATCTTGAGGTGACAGTTGTGATTTACTGCTATATAAATTAAACTGAATTTGAAGTGTATTGATCCAGCCCACTTAGGATCAAAGTGGAGTCTACATGGCCTACAATATAAAATGCGTTGACATAGAGCCCAAATAGGCCATTTTTTGTGTCAGGCTGTAAATATGTCATTGGCCATTGTAACATTTGGGTCTCTGAGGACTGTGTTGCCTTTTGTTTTCCATTAACTCTTTATTACCCGAGTATCATTACCTGCTACTTAGAATTATTTTGTAACTTTGGCTGTAAAATAATTATCATCTGTGATTTTTCTGATTTTTCTGTGTTCGTTCGGAGGGTAGTGCCATGTGAATGTGTTGAATATGAATGCTTTGTGCTACTGTGATATCCCCATAAAGCTCGTCTATTCTTCTCCGAAACCACTTGAATTTTTTATCGAGGACAAACAGTAACTGAGTTACGATCATTTAAAGAGTGCTTGTACACTGCAGTTATGATGGGTAATTCCAGATAATGTAAATAGATAATGAAATCTGTTCATGTTGGCTTAGCCTTCTTGTTTTACAGTAAATGCTAGGCACCCCCAGTATTGGCATGCTAACGGGAAAAAATCTCTTATAATCAAACCTTTTGGCTGCTTTGGGCAAAAGCTGTAGCTTCCAGGCTATTGCAAATCCAGATTTATAAATGCAGATTTTAAGACAAAGTGAGCACTATGTATCTCTATAACAGAAAACCAATGAAGCACATTGTTTGATTCATTGCAACAGGGGAACTGCTCTCCAGTAAACTCTTTTCCAAACTGGATTAAGTCAAACAACCCTGCGTCTGTCCCATTTAACCAGTCCATTCATTAGCTAATTACAATAAATGGCCACTTAGCCAAATCAATTCGAAGAAGACTGCTGCTCCACCAAAGTCCAGCTCTCTCCCCATGGATCACTTTATCGTAGAGCAGGAGCCTGAAAGAGCAGCTGCCTGGACCCAGACTTCTCCCTATGTGAAGATTCGGGTATGTCTTCTTTTGATTCCTGGAGAATTTTGTTTTGATTTTTTTTTTAATGTAAATTTATTAATTCAGAGATCTAAGGCTTGGATATTACTGTGTGGGTGACTCACTCTTACTCACACATAAACAGCAATAATATATTCATCAAAAAATATTGCATGCTGCTGTAGGAAATGTATCACAGGCTTCTGTCAGCAAACAAACTGCAGTACTTTGACAATGCTTCAATTCATGCCACTGCATGACCCAGGACCGCAAATACGCGCCTTTCAACTACACCAAGGTTGCAGTACAAAACATTCAATTCAAAAATATATTTTAAAATAGAGACGCAGAACAAAAGCAGCGTGCGTGCGTGGTTTCTGTGTTAGAATTACCTGTACCAGAAAAAATAAACAGTGAACAATGAGGCGAAGCAATTCAAAACATCTACTCTGTACCCTGTACAGCCGATGAAATCCTTTTTCATAATATTCACCAGCGTCAACAGGAAGTTACTCACACTCCCCATTGTATTGTATGTTAGACAAATATGATATACATTACATGGAATTATTTCAGATCGGATGCCATTGGTCATTGTATATTTAATGCTGAATTTTCCAGAAAAAAAAAAGATGAAAAAACCCTTAAGATCAAGATGATGATGATGATACATAATGTGGGAGTTAATTGTCACAACATCTTTATAGTTGTTGGTAGCACTGTTAGAAGTGTATGTTTGAATGCTTGAATGTATGCCAACTAATAGTCAGATACATGATTGAACACGAATGAGTAAAACATAAAAACAGTGAGAATTTCAGAGATTACTGTGTTATCATTTATATAGTACATAACCTTTAAAAGAGCCTAATTTTCACTAGAGTGAAACTGTAACTAGGTAAATGTCATTAATCTATTTAACAAACGAAGAAAATCAATGTAGTTGTAGTCAGTTAGAGTTACTCAGAGTTACTCAGTGAAAGACTGATTCACCAATAACAGCACAAGCAAGAAATGTTGCCCCTATGAGCCAACAGAAACTCCCAGCAGGTAGACAGGCAGTCTGAAGCTGCCTTGGCTACCCTTGAGATATCACTGCTGAACCATTTTCCCCAGATAGCAGCAGATCAAGAACAGTCTTGTAGATAAGAATATATTAGTGGTTATGTCTATGAAATGACAGACTGTACAGTGGTGGGTAAGAGCTTTAAGGTTCGTATCTTGATGCATGCTCAATCATCCAGGTATGTAAATCCTAAAAGGTTGATTCTGTTCATCTGGACGTAGCGTTTTCAGTGGGAGAAACATTTCGTCATTCATCCAAGTGACTTCTTCAGTCTCAGCTGACTGCAGGTTTCCCCAATCTTATAAACAGTACATTTGTACAATGACTGAAACTACCCCACTGAATGAACAATGGGCTGTGAGGTCAACTTCTTGATCATTAATATGCAAATTGTCATGACCATTGATCAACAACCACTGATCAAAGCTCATTGATCAAAGACCACTGATCAATGGCCATGAGTACCATTCACAGAGAGTTGGGGAATGGCTGCAATCACAGCACTGTAAAATGGTGAAAGATGTACCCTTAGGCCCCCCCCCCTCGATTCAGAGATGGTCTTTCCCTTTTCATGTAAATGGCCTCCTTGACTCCTCGCTCAAACCAGCATTCCTCTTTGTCCAGAATGTGTACATCCTAAAGGAACTGACCTCATAGCCCATTGTTCATTCAGCGTGCTAGTTTCAATCGTTGTGCAGATGTACTGTTTTTAACGTTGAGGAAACCTGCAGTCAGCTGAGACTGAAGAAGTCACTTGGATGAGTGACGAAATGTTTCTCCCACTGAAAACGCTACATCCAGATGAACAGAATCAACTTTTTGTGATTTAAAGTTCGTAATAAATGTCAGTGTTCCATCATAGCCAGAATCTGGCATATAAAAGCATTGAGACGACACATGGATATAAATAATGATCATTCAGCACAGACATTAAGGTGGAAACAAGAATTGATTCTAAAGTAAAAACACAGTTTCAATTTAAGTTTTCTCACGATTTGCTGAATGTGAGGTGTAAAAGACAGAAATAAATCAATATTAATTCCTAAGTATATATATTGAGATACTAAACTAAATCAAAGAGCTCTAAACTATATTGATACATGAAAAGTTAGATGATTTTGATTATGCGTTTGAGAACCTCAGTGATTTAGTTTTGTCAGCATTCAAAACAAGTCTTCAGTTACACAGGTGTTGTAGAGTATTAAAAGTTGATTATAGCTGATAGAGAACCTAGTTATGTGTAGGTACAAATCAGTATGTCACCATAGCATAAGCATAAAAATGAAAGTTTGATGTGATGGTATTATGATCAAGACTGTTTTATATAAAAACAAAGTATTTTATAGTGGTCCTAGAAATAATCCCTGGGGGACTCCTTTTCTGCTTTTTGGACCATCCTGCTGCACTAACAAGCCTTTGCTTTAAAAATTGATGATCCACTGTGTCAAATTCCTTGGCTTGAGTAAAAAAAAGGGCTATACAGTGTTGTTTGATGTCCACTGAATCGATAAAAGTAGTTTTTCTGTATTTCTTCCTGAAACCTGACAAAAAGTCAATTAAAATTGTATATACAAACAGGGAGCTCTTTCGGTTGTTCAGTAACAAGGGTTTCTATGATCTTAACAAGAGTAGATAATTTGGAGGGGGGCCTTTTAACAGAGGGTGAGGAAAAACACATTTCCATATGGTTGTAATTTCATTGGTATCGAGAGAAAGATTAAAAAGATAAGTAGCTGGAGAAGCAGTACTATCATCTGCTAGTTTTAAAAAGACAGACTCCAAATCATCAGAGCCTGCTGAATTTGTAGTATCTAAAGGTATGAGGGATTTGTGCACCTCTGATCTCATATCAGCTATGATATCAATTCTTTCCCAATCAAAGTGGAACAGGTTGTGAACAAAGCCTTGTTCAGAGTAATGTTTCATGTCTTGCTTGAAAATGAGCCATGGCTTGGTTTTGAGAATTCTGTTTTTTCTGAATCTTGCAACAACACAGCAGCCACTAATATAATTTGAAAAAACTGAAAAAGCGTTAAATTATGAAAGGTTTGTGGTAGTTTGTGAACAGTTAAAGATCAGGTTTGGTTAGACTGCCAACAATCTAAAAGTAATTTAGAGAGTTACAATAAGATTTCAAATCTTTTCATACTGGTTGTAGGCAATTCAAATTTAAGTCCCCCATGGTAGCTATTTCTTTAAATTGAAATTTTGATAAAAGCCTCATTAAAGAGGGCAGTGCACTGCTGACAGCTCAGGGTGTTCTATGTGATGTGGAGGGTTTTGGAGACCTCAAAGTAAAATTAATAAAATAAAACCCCTCAAAGTTCTGACTCATTCAGAGAGTGAGTAACTACTTTGGAACTTGGAACTTGTTTTTGGCAAATATTTCAATACCTCCACCTCTTTTAGGTTCATCTTTCCTATATATATTTCAATAAGGAGAGATCATTAGAAGGACCTGAACATTATTTTTTGATGTACAGAATTCAATTTGAGGTATTTGGGGGTTAGACCCTGATGGCCCAGCACAACAGAACAGAATCCCAGTGGTAATAGGGATTAGGGCAGGACCCCCTGGAGTCTAGACACTGGTGGTGGAGATTAAGATGTAGGCTTGAGTGGAGCCTGAGTGATGAGAGGCGGTGATGGGGAGGAGGTGGGTTGCAGGAAGGCGACTGCAAGGAAGAATGACAGATGCGCAGTAAGATTTAAAGTACACGGAGGGAAGCCTGATTGGCCTGAAGAAGGCCTGCAGAAAGCTGATTGGACTAGACCTGTGATGTCACAATCAGCTTGACAGCGTGGGAACGTGGAAGTGATGTAAAGCTTAGATTAGCTGCCAACACCTGGAAAGCAGACAGATGAGTGACTGCAGATCTTCCTTACTGAACTTATGCATAAGCTTCATTCTACCCATCAATACAAAGTATCCTTATTTTTTAAAGATGTGTTCAATGACACTTCAGATAAATTAATAAGATATCCATCAGTAGCATGTACCAAATAACGTAGCATACCTATGTTAGCGCATAAACTACACACATTCAACTAAAACCAAGAGCTGATCTAGATTTGGAACCAGCAGCAGTGGACTTGGAATCTGGATTGGGTTTAACATTGCATTACCAGAAACAAGAAATAACACTTCTATTTTTCTAGATCATTACATTGTAAAAAAAAAAAAAATCAAATTATTATTAAATATTTTGATATCATTTCTCTGTAATAAATAACACGTTCAGGAGTTTTTTTGTTGTAATAGCGTTGCATCTGCTTGTGTTTTCACATTGAAAAGTTAATGTCTGAGGTTAGGTTGGGAATCCAAGCTCACAACTTCACAACTTTGAGGAAAGTGCATGTGAGGGACACAACTGTGATATGAGTCTGTCTCACACCTCCTCCATCTACTGGCATTAACAGGTTGGAAATGTCTCTGTGGTCTCTCTCCCTCAGCCACTCATGACCTCCTTTTTTTACTTCCTAATTTCTCTATTTACTCTATCTATAAGCATAGATATGGCAAATCTTCATGAGATAGATAATGATTACAGATGATTACCTTCTATGCCACATAGGCTTGTCAGAGGACATTTTGTTAATTCAGTGTGATCTACTGGTGGGATGGGGATGTCACTAAGATTAGTCTTAACCAACTAGTTACAGGTCTTTGCTTTAATTTCCTTTAAGCATAATGTAAACGAACAGGGAAAATCTTTTCAGAAGTTTTCTTTTAATTCAAACAAACACCATGCTAAACATTTAACAAAATATGTGGCTGTTTTTGCACATATGCTCGATAATCCGTGATGTAATACTGAAATGAGCATGTCAGACCACTCGAATCTGAAGCAAAAGGTCACACAAAGCATTAGAAATGCATCATGCGTTTTTGCGATCCTCTGTAAATGCTCTGCAAATGGCAACAGAGACAAAATGTGTCAAATGATAAGCAATTTCCACCGTTGCTACACCGCACATCTCTGTCCAGATAGAGCACAATCTGTTTCCCCAACTGAGCAAACAAGCCAAACCAGTGCACATAAAACACACATGTGCCCAGAAATGTCCACACACATTGACCTGGACAAACAAAAACATAGCCATCAACACACATGCATGCATAAGCGCATAATGCACAAACTAGATGTACAAGGCGAAAAGACCTGAAACTACTCTCGCACAGTCTAAACTGTAGCATGGGAGCTGTATCGGCAGAGATTGGTAATAAAACTTTCTCGTACTCGATGGAGTCTGCGAGAGTGTGCCTGTGCATGGGAGTGTGTACTATTTGCTGCTCTCAGCGGTGTGGGAGGTCTGATTTGTAGCTGTAATATCGACAGCCACGGCCTTGGAATGAGGTCTTTCCTTCAGGGAACTCTCCTACCCTTTTGTGCCTGCGCAAAAATGCTCACACACAAAATAAACATCAGCACATCCACACAAAAGGCTTATAATAATATAGTTTGGACATTTCCACTGCAGGCATCCAGCTTCACAATGTGCACAACTTTACCTGAAAGGTGCAATTACTGTTACCTTTATTTTACCAGGAAATCCCACTGCGATCACAGTCTTTTTTACAAGAGAGACCTGGCCAAGTTAGCAGATGTTAAAGTAGTTTAAAAATGGTTTAAAAGATTTAAAAAAAGATAACTGCGAACAGAATGTGAAGAGCTGACAGCATGTTTTGAGCTGTAAAGATATTTATTGAAGTTAGCATGCTAACCAGTAATACTGTGCCATACCCTTGAATGCAACAAACCTAAGATACCGAATCAATGTAGCTAGTACTCAATGCAATTATGGAAGGAGATGGCCAAAGCTCTTAGCAAAGCACGTGGAAGATTAATGGTATAGCTGACCTCTTGCTGCACTTGCGCTCTTCTGCACATGGCTCACGATATACCCTTCCACAGCCACCAGCATCAGGTGACACTAAAGACCAAAAGCTTGATCCTCGCAGTGCTTATTATTTATAATCAGTAGTGTTTCCTGATGAAGTGACTGCTGACAGGAGCAGCAGAAATTAATTCTGAAGTGCACGAGGCTATACTCTGCTAACATTCAGCTAAATGCTGCAAAACTGATCAAACGGTACTTTACATTGGAAATGCATAATAATCCAAAGCATACTGCAAAATCACCCCAAGAGTTTCCAAAGGCAACCCAACAGATTATGCTTTTCAGTTACTGAAGACAGAACTGAATGCAAAGAGAGACACACAAACAAGGAGCAGCTAGAGATGGCTGCAGTAAAGGCTTAGCAGGGAGGAACTAGTATTTGATGATGTCCAAGGGCTCTAGACTCCAGGCAGTCATTTACTGCCAAGGATTTTCATCCAAGTGTTAAAACTAATCCTTATATTTAAAATTATTTTAGTTTGCCCAATTAATGTTGAGCCTCTGAAAATGGGGAACTGTGTATGAAAATGGCTGTAATTCCTAAACAGCTAATGCAAAAATGTTAATAATCCACTGTGGTGGTATACAGAGGCAAAACTACAAAAATTGTGTATAGTCCTAGCTGTATTGTCTTCTTTCAGTGAAACTTCCACATGTAAAATGAAATGACTGTTAACGAAAATATAGCCTAAGCATAAAATGTAAAGAATCTCTATTGCTATTACTAACTGGTATCACTGCATCTCCAAATAATCCATCCACCCATTCTCTTCTACTTATCCATATGAGGGTCGAGGGGGGCTGGAGCTTAGCTGTCATAGTGGTAAGCGGCAGGGCTAACACAGAAGGACAGACAACCTTAAATTCAAATCTGGATTCCAACCCAGGCCCTTCTTACTGCATTTCACCACTGCTAACCACCACAGCACTGTGCTGCCCAACTCCAAATCACATTTACAGTTAATCATATTTCTAATTCGTCAGTAACGTCCTAAAGTGAGAAAGTGACCTATGTTTTTTTTATTCCAAAAAAGCACAGGGGTTAGGACTCAGGCCGCACATTAAAAGAACACGAGGATAGCACGCCCCTTTACACTTAAGTTTCGACATAGAATTGACCACAGGGAAAGTGACAATCAGAGTGGAGCGCACATTTAGCTATAACACCTTGTAAATCAGAGAAGCCTTGGAGGGTAATGCACTTGCGCTCTGCAGATGTCCGCACCTCTCTCACGCCTTGTTCCACTACTGACACATTGGCCAATTAAGCTTCCAAACTCTGACACTCAAACTGCCTGCTTTTAAGAGGACCTAGGGTATTTTTCAGCGTTTGTCACGCGCACAGGATTTAACATCCTGGCATTTCTGTCAGGCAGTAGATGGAGTCCTGTTTGACTCTACAGCTGCAGACCCTTTAAAAGGTATGAGACAGCAAAAGGCAGCACACTTTTCTTTCCCTCCCCTAATTTCTGTGCAGTGTGGCAAAAGAGAGACTTAAAAGAGGGTTTTTCATAGCCCCTGTCTTTTTCTTCAGTGTTCTCTGGAGTCACTTTAAAACATATTGAGCTGTTTGTTATCCGCGCACCAAGCCCCATCCATGAAGCTCAGCCAATCTACAGAGAGAAAATAAAAGCAGTTGTTGTGACTCCAAATGGCTCATCCTCACTCACAATCAAGTTGGAGGAAGGAAAAGCAAAGTCATCTTCAGCTAAGTAAGGAGAATAAATCCAAGTTGTCAGTCAGATCAGTTATGGAAAAAAAATCACATAAGAGGAAAAGATTTTGGGACATTTTGGCTACAAACCTTTTATATTTTTCTCTTTTTAATTTGATAATGGTACATACATTTAAAGTAATGCACTATTTGAAGTAATGCACTAAATTTGTTGTTCAACTGTTTATCAGAGAGAATAAGTAGACAGGTTGCACTCGTGAAACTGTCCTAGGGTTTTAATTTGCCCGAAAAATTTGATTGCAGAGTGAGTGAAGGCGAACCGTGATGTCTCAGGTGATACAGGGCATGTTATGGAAGCTTCTACAAGCTGCTTTGTAACACACCTCCAGGCTTGTGCTTTTCACGTATGCGTGAGGAATGATGGGGAGATCCCAGAACAGAACCACCTCACCACATACTGTATAAATTTCAGCAGAAGCGAATAATCTTAATGACAGAATTAGGTGTATTCAAAGTAAGTAGCTAATGCTAATTTACACCTGGGTAAGACTATTAAGACAGTATTCATTGGTAAAAGGACAAATTCTTACATAGCACTTTCACCTCTCAGTTGTAAGGACGGGCGTGGACACCCAAGTTTGTCAAAACAATAACTCGAGAATAAAGCAAAGTAGGATTTTCAAATTAATACCATAGGTGCATCTACTAAAAATCTCAGATGAGTTGGAATCTCAGTGACCTTGACCTCAAGGTCAAGGTCAGAGGTCAAACCTTCTGAAAATCTTTTCAATGCAATAAGTTATTTTCAAAGGATTTTCTAATTTATACCATGGGTGCCTCTATTTAGGAGGCACTGGCGGCCATCAGTATTTTTTATTCTGATCAAGCTCTCAAAGTTCTTTATACAATATTTTTCATTCAATATGTGTTCAAACAAGCACCCCACACTCTGATCAACACGTGGACTGGAATAGCCAGATCAGGCCACCAACTTTCTGATTTGTAGATGCCCAGCTCGACTTCTTGAGCCACAGCACCCCATTATCATGTAAGGATATTTATAACTCTTACATACAGTCTGTCCTTCAGGGGGCACACACTCATGATTGTAATCATTATTTTGCACTACAAAGTGGAGGCGTAGAAAGTATTTCAAACAAAATCCTATGATTTCCAGGTGGCTAGCTAAGGCTGATTGACAGGTCTATTCATTTTCATCTCAGATGAAAACAGCAGAAGGGGGATGAAAAGGCCAGAAGATCCGGGAGTATTTCAGAAGTAAGGAAACCATCAAAGATTCGGTTCACATGTGACAAATCCTGCCAAACGGGGGAGGCATAAAGATCGCAGTAAAGACGCCGAATGATTGACACACACTGGCGGACCATTCCCGTAGGTTATCAGAAACACGCCGAGCATCTGCAGCAGGTGTATGTGTGTGAGCGTGTCTGCAGCTACAGTGATGTGAGCACGCGTGTGTGCGCGTGTGAGAATGACCGCTCGAGTGCGCACATCCACGCAGGATTATAGAAACGCTGGATTATTTTCTGTGCGTCTTGAAGAAGCTCCTTTAAATCCTTGAATGAACAGTCAAGGAGAGGACAGCAGCTCGCAAAGAATTGAAGATGAAATGGTTTCCTTGGAGTTGTTCTCAAGCTACACAAGATTTTCTATTAATGCTGAGGCAACAAAACTGGCCTCTAGTTTTCCAAAAAGAGATGCTTTGTGGAATCAATCAGCTGTTAAAAATGCACAAATCCGCTGGGTATATTTGTCAATATTTGGGTGATATTTTGGGTGACAACGCTTTTTTTGTCAAGTTAAAGTGTCGGTTTGTGCACGTGCTGAAGCACAAAAGAAAGATGTGTGTATATGAAAGCGCGCGTGTATGCCATCAACTGTGTGGGCCCTGACACCCAGCAGTAAACAGTCGAGGAAAAAGCCAGATGAGTGAGCACAGCAGCCTGTTAGACTGTTGATAAAGGAGGAACCTTCCTTTAGAACACAAGAGCAGCAAAACATCAAGACTCTCCCTCTCTCTTCTTCCTCTCTCTCTTTCTCTCAGCATCTTTCCATCTCCCTCTCAGCCCAGTTGCTGCCACTAACTGAGAATGCCAATGGCAAAGTTGAAAGAGCAAAAAGATGAAGAGAGAGATGGAAAGTAGAAATGCAGCAGCACACAAAATTCACAGTTTGGTAGATTTTTGCTGGAGATATTAAAGTTCTGATTTCGAAAAACAACCCCTTTAGGCTTAATTCTTACTGTTAACAGTGCTTAAATGGGGGCACAGTAAGAACATATTAAACTGCTCAGTAGTTTCACAGCCTGCTCACTACACTAAGGTTGCCCTTCGTTCTTTTTGTCACAGCTATTTTATTTGATTGAATTTTATCAGTCTTATTTCATTCTCTAGAATAAGATTCTGAGGTTAAATTTACTGTGCAAAAAATCAAATTGTGACTGGGATGATGGTTCAGCTAATTAAGTAATTAAATAATTACTCGGTGGCACCTATCCTTGGGCAAGATAACTAAAATCCAAGATGCATCCACTGGAGTGTTAGTGTGTGAATGTTATAGGTTAAAAGTGCTTAGCCATTGACTTATATGAATGTGTGCATCAATGGGTCAATGAGTTCTCAAACTGAATAGAAAAGCACCACATAAGTACTAGTCCATTTGCCATTTATTAGACAGTGGGACAGTAACTTTTACTGCACCGAAAGTGCACTCAAAATTTAAATTCAAATTAAAAGGTTTATTTTACCACTGTGTGTACTAATTCTCAAGACTGACAGTTTTCTACAGCATTGACTTGTAAAAGTGTTGTATTTTACTGTTATATATTTTTTAATAATAATATTATTAATGCTTTTTTAAATCATCATTTTATCGTCGTCATCATTTGATGACATCTTTGATTGGAGTAGGTGACGCTCGTAGGGATCGTTTTGTTGCAGAAGAAGAGTCAAAGTGACATTATGTGAGCATACACAGAGCCTGAAGCAGAAAGCCCAGCTTAATAGGAAAAGACACCGTTGTGAAAGTCATATCCTTCATAATAAACCCCTCTGCTGGTATTCATGTTCGTAGAAACAAATATACTCTTCTGCTGTTTTGTTTACATGGACATAACTATTATTATTTTTTTGTATCACCATGTTGATTCGTGTCTCTCTACATGAGATGATGTTATTCCAAAGACTCAAAGGATGGAAAGTCATTTCACAGTCCTAAATGGAAGAGTTCATTTGTACTGTTGAGGTTTTCATTCGCTGTTTGGTTACATTTAGGCAATTAAACTGCTTGATAGAAATCTGAATGTTTACCACTTTTTGGAAGCTCTCATGAGCACAGAAAATTCTTGGTATGAAAAGAATATTAATTTTTAATTCATGCTGACTGTGATGTTAAAATGTGACAATCTGTGGTTTCAAGCACTGTGGTGAGTTAGTAAACTCACCACAGCGCTTGTCTGAACCATGAACATAAGCAAAGCCCTGAAGTAGTGAGGAAAAGTCTCATACCTAACTGAATAGATAGGAAAGAGAGAGGAGAACGCCACAGAGAATGAGAATCCCAGGTAGTATGTAGAGAACATACAAGAAACTCCAATGGGATAGGAGAATAAACGGGGGACGAAAACAATTAAACACCAGTCCTCCAGCATTCAACGCAGATGAATGGCAGGCAAAATGGAAAGGGAATTATGAAAGGCACGTGGCAGGGTGTGCACATGCTTGTGAGTGCGTGTGCAGGAGAGTGTGGGATCTGGCAAGCGTTCCTTTTGGCTTTCATTGGGGAGTTAACATATCCAGCCATTTAACTCCTGCCAGACACTGCTCCCTTCACCACACACACATAGACACACACAGACACACACACATCTCCATCTGTTTGACTTGCCCCCTTTCAATTACCCTGCACGTCTTGCATCCTCAGAGAAACGAGGCCTGTTCAACGGACGCTTTAAACGAGAGGCAGATGGACAAACATAATATACTGATAAAGACTTTAGGAAGGGACGACAGGTGCTGGAATTATATACGTGGAGCTAAGAAATGACACTTTGAACATACTGTTTATTTGTTGGGTAGAAATTTCACGTAATAAGCCTAAAATGTCTGATAATAAAATACAACAAACTTTTCCCATATGGTAGAGAATAAAGGTCCTGTAGCAACAGAAGGCATTCTGTTTATCACCACAGAAAAGGTGGCACTAGGAATTTAGAGACATGGTTACTGAACTATTACTGGAAAAATGCTCTCCCAAGGAAAAATTCCTATATCATAACAGTAACCAATACCACTGTCTGTTTTGGACTCACTTTGCTCATAGGGTAAAGTCAGTTATTGGTCAAGAAGTGAAATCTGTGTTATGTTCATCAGAGCTGAACTCAAAACAACACATTTAAATTGACTTACATCACTCTTAAATCCTGTCTTCAACTAAAATTAACTGTAAAGTTGCCCTAAATGATGGACTTTCATATGAAAGTTATAAGTGCAATTTAATTTTAGCCATACAGCCACTGTCAAAATCTTTGGGCACAATCCCAGTAGGGATTCAGTATTTTGCCTGTGCAAACACAGTATGAACCTGCGAACTTTGAAACAAACAATGTCATAGGTACTGTACTGTAGAAAGTCAAGCAGCATTTTGCCACAATTTTTAACAAGCTCATCCATCCATCCATCCATCCATCCATCCATCCATCTTCTGCCATGTATCTGGGTCTGGGTTGTAGGGCAGGAGTCTAAGCAAAGACACATATACTGTGCAGAAAAGTCCAGACCTTTCCTTCCTGGGTCACCTCTTCCAGCTCCCCTCAGGGGACGCTAAGGGGATCCCAAACCAGCAGAGAAATGTAATCTCTCCAGCATGACCTGGGTATGTCCCAGGGCCTCCTCTTGGTCCGACATGCCCAAAACACCTTACCAAGGAGCTGGTCACGAGGCATCCCAGTCGGATGCCCAAACCACCTCAACTGGCATTTTTGCGATTGAGATGAGTAGTGGCTCTATTCTCAATCCATCCAAAATGACAGAGCATTTTATTGTATCTCAAACGGAGAGCCCAGACACCCTTTGGAGGAAGCTTATTTTCACTGCTTGCGTGATCTCCTTGTTCTGGTCGCTAAACAGAGCTTGTGGCCATAGATAAGGGTAGGGATGTAAATGGACCAGTAAATCAAATGCTTCACTTTCAGGCTCTGTTCTCGTCACCCCAACAGAAAAGTACAGAAACTACATCAATGCTGATGCTGCACTTTTCTATCTGTCAGTCTCCTGCTCTACGTTACCCCACACTTATGAGAAATACCTCCATACTTATGGGGACCTTGTTAATCCAAACCAGATGTCTGAGTGATGTTAGTTGAATCATGCATTCTGTGGTAGGCTAGCTAAACTAGCTAATCTTTAAATGTGGCCTTTGCTATCTGTGCACTTAAGCAGCAGGAGGGTGGGAGTAGGAGGCATGGGTAGGATGTTCTAGATCTGATTCACTTTCATCATTAATATTCTGTTTGTTTGGATGGGGTGAGCCTGTCGGAGGGAAGAATACATAAGATATAATAGTAATCAAAAGATGTTCTCTTAGCAGAAGCCCACTTAAAAGTATTTTGTGTCATTTCACACAATAGTTCCATTAAAGCAGCTATGCTCACCCATTACATCAACGCTGTGTTTTCATTATGTGTCACTCTCTATGACGGCAGGTTTCGGTTGAGCCAGTTTGTCACCTTAGACTTAATGCATTGTTGAGTCTGTGTGTCTCTCTCTCTGTGTTACAGTGCTTCCACAGCGATGTTATGTATATACTTTTAGAAAGAATGATAAAATGCTGCCATCTCTATGAGATTAGGACACAGACGTAGGATGTCCTGTCAAAACAATACAAATGCTGTCACTCGGGAATGGCAGCGGATGACAGGAAAAACACAAAAGTTGGGAGATGTAAACAAGAAAGGCTGATTTACAGGTATTCTGCAAATGATGGGAAAATCCAGTATTACAGATGCATCTGCCTGAAGCACCTGAAATTCCACCAGCAGTTTATTCCCATCTAACTAGTAAAAAGATGCGAGTTGAATGCTGTGAGCTAACTCTCTTTAATAGTTATCTCAGCCCTCAGGTGAGTCATGGTCACTACAGTGCATTAAGCAGGCTGCTGAGAGCAGCATAAATTCAAATACTCAACACTCTATGTGGCCGGCAGCATAAACCCTCATAAATCCTTTTTGGTCATTAAGTTATTCCTTGGAGTAAACGGGCTAAAGCAGCACAGCTCCTTAGTTGTTCCTGTGTGGAGCTCGGGTGTGTTGATTAACGTGCAGCGGTTTCCATTCTGCTGACTCCTTTAGGGACCAGATACTCTCCCCACCTCGTTTAAATAGGAGGACAGCAGATAAAGGGCTTCACTTGGTCAAACAGTGCCGAAGAGCGTGAGATGGGCTAATGAGAGCTGCGCGGCCCAGGCCTCCAGAGCGGACTGTGTGTGCAAAAGGAGGAAAGTCTCTGTATTTTTGCCAGATTGAAGCTGAGGATGTAAAATTAATAGGGGAGTAGCATTCGGTTTGAAAACCAATAACACTCACATCATTTAAAAAAAACAAAAACAAGAACAACAAGAACAACACAAAAACAGAAGAATAAAGCCACACTGCATGTTAGCAGAACATGGAGCTAAACGAGTTACAGGCGCACACCCACGCCCAGAACAAATTGGCGTGATGTAATGCACAAAAAAAGAAAAAAGGGAAAAAACACAACCCAAACACGGTTTACTTGCTAAAATCTAACATCATTTCAGCCTCCCCTGCCTCCTGCTCCTGTCTCCGCTCAGCTGCTGTAAGTAGGGCACATCAATTTTTCACACTGCCTCTTTCTCTCACTCAGGCTACGGCTGTGACCACAGCACCTGCCTGGGCCACATGTGTGTGTTTAGCCTTTGCTATATGTTCTGTCAAACTGTATCCCACCCACACCTTCAAAAACATCCTAACATCTTTATCCCCCCCGAACCACCCCCCTCTGCTCCACCCTGGTCCCGTCAGTACACTTCCCCATCCATCTTCCTCACGTTCTGTGCGGTTTCTGCTTCCTCAGCTGTAAATCTCCAGCATGTCATCCATCCTCTGATGTATGCAATATGTAATAATCACGAGCCACGCAGGTGTTGTTTAATAATAATAATGATATGGAGATTGCATGGACTTGTGGATGCTGCACCACGTAAGAATTCAGCCCTCTATGATTTGTATACATTGCACTTTCTCAGATACTGTACACTCAGAATGGATAACCCAACCCTGCCATCAGAAATCCATGGTGCAAGTTTATGGCCCCAGGTCTCAGAGCTTTGAAAATATTCCTTTTGAATTATACATTCGGTTTTCTGTATTAATATGCATTGCACTGTGCGTATAGTAGAGATGGGGCAACAATCAAATATATCAAGTATATCAAGTGGAAAACAAACTCATGCATTTTGGAAGACACATTGGGGAAATGCGTTAAAAAAAACCCACAACAACGCTCTTTAAATAGAACTTTCCTTTGTCGGTGAAGCTCATTAAATCACTGCCATGCAAAGCGTAAAGGTAAGAAGGTGAGAGATTATTGGTGTTGTTGACCTTGAGAGAAATCTGAATAAACTGCAGAAGCAAGCAAAAACAACGGTCATGGTTTCATCACTGCAAACTTTGACCTTACCACTACTTTTCAAACATCCATTTAATCCTAACCTGAAACCCTTTAAGTCATTACATCAACATTCACATTTTTTCTCAGCTGCTTTGCTTCGGTCTAAAATGACAGTTTTGTTACAGTTTTCAAATATTTTAGCACACCTATAGAAAAAATGACTAAGGCATGATGTATGGAGTTTAAACACCTGTGTCTTTGTGATCAAATAGGTTAGATTACTCTCTGCTGAACAATTTTGCTCTTAACTACTTCAAAATCTCTCCACACATTTGGCAAAAATGTTAAATGTAAGGACTGAAATATTCCAGTTTAATTTAAATAATATTTTAGCAGCAAGTGAGACCGAGTACAGGAGTTACACTTAGTTTTACTCTTCAAAATATATTGCAATGCAAAAATCTTCAGCCACCCGTCATTTCACTGTATTATGCTTCCAAGGAGCCATACTTTGCAGTTGTTGTGATCTGCGTCCTTGAGAATTCAAATGGATAAATGATTAACTTCTAAAGCACCAAAAGCTCGTGTCTTATTCCTCTGTGCAGTGTTGACCCACAGTGAAGGGTGGAAGACTGTGACAAAGACTCCTGGGATGTATGACTAGCACATGCAGGGGCATAGAGACCTGGAATTTCATAGCTAATGTTAAGTACCGTAGAGCAAAGCACCAGTTTGTAAGTCTCCACTTCTATGTCCGGGAATGTCCGAGCTAACATATGATCCCCTAGCTAATGCTACGTAAGCTAGCTGAATGATGCTAATTTTTCACCATCACAGTTCACAAGCTGTGGCCCCTGATCATTTATCAGCATGTGTTACCCGATTATTCATTTAGAGGCTGGAAGGCGATCTGCACAATCTGCACAAGCTTTATTTGCACACACACACACACACACACACACACACACACACACATTTCCAAATATATTGGCAATTTCTGTACTTGTGGACCATATAATCAAACATGACCTCATGGTGGCAAAGTGTGGTCTCCAGGTACAGTCAAAGACTAAGCCATTTCAGCATTATCAATCATCCACACAGGTGAAACAGCTATGTACGTAATCATTCAGCTATAACTCTTTATTGTCTTTGTGTTGTTTTTGTTTAGGAATACGCAACAATTCTTTAAGCTCCATCAGTAACAAGATATCTGCAACATGATCATCACAAACAGTACTATAAAATTAAGATTTATTTACTGCGGTTTGGATAGAGTGCTGAAAAGTCATAAGGTGATAATGAAGCGAGCCTACAAAGCACAATTTTTGGGAGGAAATGTGACAGAGTGAAAGAAGATCTGTATAAGGATTTGAAGGTAGTGTAGTGAAGTGTTTTTGTACACTTATCACTACACACATTATCAACTATATATTGTATAGTGGAATATATTTTCCTTTTACTATACTCTATATATTTGCAGTAGTTGTAGAACAGCCCAGCAAAATTGGTAACTAAAACATTATTTTGTATATTTTATGTGCTTTTTGTTGATGTTCTTCCTACCGACACTCTAGGGAATATTTCATATTTATATATGTCAAACTGGCACAAGTCAGAAGATTTGACCAAAATATGCTAGGGTAGCATGGTGGAAATATAAACCCTGGACAACCTTTACAAGAATCTTATCCCTGAGACTGACACAGGTTTTCTGAGAAATGTCTTGCCAGTTTTATCATTGTCTGGGAAATGTCAGCTTCCACTATAGTATTGTCATCGCTAAATGGTTTGGGGCTACTCCAAGAATGCTGATAGAGTTTCATTCACTGTACTCCTCATTCTCGAGTCCTATTGAGAAGCTGTATCGGGGTGGAAAGTGTCACAAACCTCAAAATCTTTGTGGCCTTTGTGGCCTGCTGCTTGTGATGACACAACAGCAGAAGAATGCAGGGGATAGTCACAGCCTACAGGGTAGCTCTTACAACTGTGTATCGGAGACATGCAGATATTCACTCTCCGGCCAATTCATTAGGTACAACAGGTTCAACTGCTCATTAATAGAAATGTTTAATAAGCTAATCATGTGGCAGCAATGTAGTTTATTCAGGAATGCAGACATGGTCAAGAAGAATTCCTTATGTTCAAACGGATCATCAGAATGAGGAAGAAATGCGATTTAAAGGACTTTGAACATGGCTTGGTTGCTGGTGCCAGAAGGGCTGGTATGAGCATTTCAGAAATTGCTGATCTTCTGGGATTTTCCCACACAGCCACCTCTAGGGTTACTGCTATACAGAAAAACAGAAACTATTCAGTGAGCAGCTGTGCATTGTTGATGTCAGAGATTAGAGTAGAGTAGCCAGCTGATAGGAAGGCAACAGTAAGTCAAATAACCACTTCTTCACATCAAATTATACAGAAGAGCATGCCTGAATGCACAATATGTTAAAACCTTAAAGCAGACGGGAGGCAGAAGACTGCACCAGGTTCCACTTCTGTCATCTAAGAATAGGAAACACTGGCTACAATTCACAGAGGCTCACCAGTCTGCACACCAGGCAACGTTCATCCGGTCTTCTGTTGTCCAAAGTCTTGATATTTCAATTATGGCCACAGCATGCCCATCTTCTCTTCACAATTGGCAACAAACCACAAAATGGTACTAGAATATTCTTCACACGTGAAAGGCATTAAGCAGGTGTGTAATGAGCCACTCACACTGAAGAGAAAAGCGAGCTTTACTGGAACATTTTTTGGTGGCCAAATATTTGAAAATTCATTCAAATTTTCTGAACAGACTCTTTAGTTGTTCAAGATGTTGCTGAGCATCTGATTTCTATATCAATCATCGAATTACTTCATTGCTTGAGTTGGTTAATCTGTGCACCACTGCTTTACAATCATGTAAATTTACACTGTGTATGTAAGAAAAAAAAGGAAGACAAAAATAGGGAAAGAAAATAGGTCACCTCTCTAATTTCATTACTTTGAAAAAGGTTTTTAATGTACCTTCCCGTGTTGCTTGTGAGAAATGTCAGGTCAAATTGTGTTGTGATTAAAGTTCACGGCAGTGATACAACTTTCTTTTTTTTTTTTTTTTTTTCAG
>VUQG01011552.1:36693-67974 GCA_015106755.1 Etia nguti
CTGTTGTTTTAATTTTTTTTTTTTTTTTTTTTTTTTTTCAGAAATACAGGCGAGGTGTGACAGACCTGAACCTTTACTGAACTCTCCCACTGTGAAAATGCTAAATAATTCACCGCAAAAGGGCAGTTCTGAAAAGTCTTAACCACTTGAGCTAACCTATCCAATATTGCATGGGGGTGGGGGTCTGGGGCAAGCCCACACTGAACAATAAACTTTCATTTTATGCTACATTAAAGCTAATGTATCATTAATAACAAAGAGGCTCAACTGGGTTCCCTTTCACATACATTTTTGGACCTGGGCAGAGGATTTAGAGGAAGATTAAGAGAAGGGTCACTGCAGGTAGTGATGCTCATGTGTATAAAAAAACATGGTACAAATGTCCCTAAACCACATTGATTACTTAGGATATGAATGAGTGCTAATGAGAAACATGGTAAGGCAACAAAATGCAGTAAAACATGCGCATATACTGTATGTTTGCAATGTGGTGTTACCCCGCCAGTAACAATCTGCAAAAATGACAGCTATAAATTTGCTGTCGCTGGTTAAATAAAGACGTCTGGAGATGGTTATGTGTTTCTTTGGAGAGAAAATCCATTTGTAAACTAAGCTGTGGGCTGAGGACAGGACCCAGTACACAGAGACAGACGGAGAAGAAGAGGAAGGGATAACACTTGGCGGTGGAGGTGTAACAGAGAGGAGGGGTAGGAAATAAGAAATTTTAAAAAAAAAAGAAGACGCGGAGAAAGACAAACACGGAGACTGAAAGGAGACGATCGAGTCATCAGGCAGATGGAGGGTGTAAACACACGAGACGGAGAAAGAGGTTGGAGAAAAAGGTGGCCAAAGATGAAACCGGCACCAAATCGTGCAGGAAGGAACCGAGAAGAAAAGCCTTGCTATGGGCTTCGAGATACTGCATGAGGCAATAAAACAAGCGGGCATGACAAGAGAGCCACGGGGAGCAAAGGGTGGGGGAAAGAGTGAAGGAAATGAAAGACAAAAAAATTAATAAATAAAGAGAGGGCAGAATGATAAAGATTCTGGGTTTAAAAAAGTACAAAGAGAAGAAAGAGCACAAGATGGGAGAAACCAGGAAAAATCAGTATGGAATAGGAGAGAATGTGAAAATGAGAGACGTGAAAGGGCAGCGAGCGCAAGAAATCGATTCTCTTTGGGGGTTGCAGGAAAGGGCCCAAGAAATGCAAATGCTACAATATAAACACTCAGTAGGATGCGACCCCAACACAATTTGTCATGGATGGGCAATGAAAAATCTTTTCACTGCTTCTCTTTCAAGTGTTTCCAGTACGAACGTAGTTGCTGTTGAGTCACCGCACGCACAGGCAGCAGATCCTGCTTCTCATCCAGAATATTTCCAGTGCCTTTTATATTGAGACATTTTTACCATTATTGCCTACAAAGCCAGTTTTACGTCAGAAAGGTTCATCCATCTAAAAGGTGTGGTTGTGGGTTTTTTTTGTTGTTCTGTTTCATGTCATGTCATTAGTTGTACAAGTGGAGAGACAGATAAGGGTAGGGTTGAGTCATCTGACTGCATCTAACAGCATGGATGGAAAAACCACTCTGAAAAGACTGCTTTAACAGAGGAGCTGAATCACACATTAGGGGATAGCACCTCGTTCTTTATGCCGATGTAAAGTTCACCTTAAAAGGACGAAATTGTCATTTTACCCCTAAAAAACTGCACTCAGTATCCCGTCATGACAAAAAATCTTTTTCATTCACATTTAGTCCAGGCATCACTCTTGAATTATGTTCAAAACTTGTCTATCTTTGGCAATCTGAACTGAAAGACATTAAAGACAACAAACCTGCCTGTACAAATATCTCACAAGTCCAAGATAGCTTTTAACCCTTCAATAGGTGACCACTAGGTGGCTGTTACATGCACCATCTGCTGTTGTGATGGCCACAGATAAGGTCAAGGGTATCAACCATTTCTATAAAGTTGAATATCTCCAGGCATACAGTGGTTTCTGTAAATGTGAAATGTAAACAGTTCAAAACCACAATAAAGTTGGCTGAGTGGCTAAACTGGAGCATGGACAAAGGTGACCAAGAACATAACAGTCGTTCTAAAAGAGCTTCAGGTTCTGGTCACCTGGCTGACCACCCCAGCAGCATTTCATCGACCGTCACTGCCTTGTAAAGCACGGAAAAGACTTTTGATTAAAAAGCAGAGCATGCATAGGGTTCGCCTAATGGCATTTAAAAGTCGTCAGCAGAAAGAAACAGATGCTCTTGTTAATTAAACAAACCTATAACTTTCTGGGAAGAACTCAAAGCACCATATCTAGGGAACACCAAGCACTGCTCATCACCTGCCTAATGCTACCCCTGTGGTGAAGTTTGGTGGTAGCGGAATTGTGTTATGGGGGTACTTCTCAACAGCAGAGACAGGGATCAGGTAAATGCAGCCAAATACCTTGAAGATATTAGCTGACTTTTCACCTATTAAGCATACAGCCTCTACAATGCAGGAGGTGAGTCCTTGAGTGACTCAGCCAAAGGTTGCGCTTAATCCTCATACATCATCTGTGGAGAGACCTGAAGCTGGCGGTTTCCATGCAGTGGAGCTTAAAAGGATGTGCCAGAAAGAATGGGATAAAATGCACTAATCTTGGTTTTAAAAAACCTGTAGAGACTTATCCAAAGAAGACTCAAAGCTGTAATAACTGCCAAAGTACTGAAATTATTAAGTACTGAAATAAGCAATAACCACCAATCTGTTAAACTGACAATATTCTGTCATTCAGACATAAACTGCTTTTACATTAATTTTTTTCATATATACTTTAAATTACTAAGCAAAAGTGTTCACTTTTAATTAAGATGTATTACCCTAAGTGTCACTGGTTGATATGCTGGATATTACAGCACATCAGCCAAGAGATACCGGACCGGAGAAACAAGATAAAATAGCGCCATTAATACACTTTGCTCTGAGAGAAAGTGACTATACTGTTTTCAATCTAAAAAGACAAATGCAGACCTCCAGTTAACAGGATGGTGAACAGCAGCGTTAGGGGTTTTATAGCTGAAATGTAGGAAACAGCTTGTCTCCATGCAAACCAATTTACATCTGGGAATTTGCCAGATCAGGAGAGGCACACCGGTTTTCCAAAACAAATCTAAGTCGATAAATAGGATTTATGCATAGGAAAAGCTGCATATGCACGGTTTCTGAACAACAATGCTCTTATGCAAGGATGATAAATGAGCTTGTGTTCAGAAAAGAAAAAAAAAGATACGCATTGTGCCCGGGATATGTTCTGCTCTTTTGTGCTTAATGGGCTTTGACAGGACTGGAGAGGATTGCCAGCAATAATACTTCCAAGTTCTGAAGATTTAATTTCATTGATAATATCACCTTGGTGGCCTGAGCCTAAGCCCGTGCCTGCTGTGAATTAAACCTCAGCCTCCTCTCTCTCCCTCGTTCTTCTGTCTTCTCTCGTCGAGGTGTTGCCCACATGTGTAAGTTTTCTTTTGCTTCTGGAGTCTGTGGCCTGGGCTACTGGGGGTAAAAAATAGCCCATAGCATTGTGTTTTTTATCTCAGTCAAAGATGCCTGCACAATCAAACCCATACACATGCCTTGCCATTGCCATCCTCATTATCAAATTCCCACAACTAGCGAAGAAGAATGGACGCCTTCCCCGCATTTAGCCCGTGCAATTACTGACGCACTTGGACACATAATAGCTGGTTTTCATTCATGCAGCTGGGTTGTTTTCCTTAAATCTGCCCGTTCTTTCTTGCCATTATTTTTATTATTATTTTCAGACTGGCTGCCTCAAAGCCTCTCTAATTGCATTGGGGATCGGCCTTTAAAGGGTTGCTATGGTGACCGGTAGAGCCCTCACCGCCACATGCCTCGCTCGCTTTCCTGACTTTCGCTAAAGCTCGATCGTTCGCCATCTCCTCACTCTCCTCCTCTTTTATGTGCCACTGTACTTCCTACCTCATCTATACTTTTCCACTTCACAATGTCCCCCCCCCCCTTAATTATTTCCCACTTTTCCATGTGGCCTGATGAAAGCAGGGGAGGCCTCCCAGAGGATGAGTGATCTGCAGATGTGGGAGGAGAATGTCTTGCCAGTAAACACTTTACATCTATCAATGCGTGCGCATGCACACACACACCTGCATGTGACACCGATGCGCACACACAGACGCACGCATGCACACACACCCTGCTTTGAAAGTAATTCTGCTGTGTTGGCCAGTGGTGCCACAGCATGGATTGAAAGGCAGCCCAGGCAGTGTTTTCTGTGCGTGTGCATCATCGCAGCTGGCCGGCAGTAAATGCGTTGCCCGCTGACAGCCTTCACAACGAGAGGGCAACGTTGTCAGTCATAGAGAAATTACCTGCCAGAAAACTTTCCCACACTTCAACTTTAATCAGTAAGGTGAGGGTGATTACAGTGTGCTCAGGAACTGAGCAGTAAATAATAGCCAGATAATCAAGTACCCCCTTCTAGTGGTATATCCAACAATGCAGTTTCTCTGTGATTTGTTTTTTCTTTTTCTTTTTTTTTTTTTGAAAAGTAGCAGTCTTTGTTGTGGTGTTTTGGTACTTGTCAATCAAACCTCGGCATTGGTACTGTCATGTCTTTTAGCCAAGCGGCAACCCATGTGGCTAAAAAATGAAGCCAAAGCAGAATTGTCAAACGTGCTGTTCCTCAAACGGCCGCTTGAGCTTGTCTCAAAAAAGGCAGCAAGTCCCTGTAGATTCCCAAGTTGAAATGCCCAAACCATAGCAAATTTCTACTATGACAACAAGTGTTTTTTTGTTCCTAGCTCATCTGTTTAGATTAAAGCTTTAATTGATCATTTTCTGGACTAACAAGTAGATGTCAACACAGGTAACAGTAGCTACTAAAGCTGCCTCCACACAGGGAGCGCATCACTCATGTACAATACTTTGAAGCTGACGGTTGGTCGCTTTCAGACATTCCAGCGTCGGTTGCCTAGGTAACTCTCTAATGTGTTTACTACCCTGTCATATGTCTGTTATAACTAATAATTTACATAATTAATAGATCATAAAGTACTTCTGAAAATATGTGTGAGGTGTCTCAAAAGCAGTTCCATTTTATCCATGTGGAAATATCCATGTGGAACTCATTTTTACAATAATAAGTGCGTGTAGTTTAAGTTATATCAGGCACAAAACAGGTGCTATTCATTCACAGAGTATAGTTAGAAAACCTGCATTGGTTCAGACCTTGACACATCACTTGATGTGGCACACCTTATGGTCCCATCTGGCCTCAAAAGAAAATGATGGTTCAAAAACTACAGGTCAGCTACAGTGCCGTAAAAAGGTGTTTTCCCGCATTCCTTGCTCCCTTTTCTTAATATTTTTTGCATTTTTGTAACACTTAAATGTTTCAGATCATCAAACAAGTTTTTTTATATTAAATAAAGATAATCCAAGTAAACGCAATGCAGTTTATGATAATTTCATTTATTGGAGGCCGCGCAAACCTAGCCTGGCCCTGTGCAAAAAAGTATTTACCCCTTCTTGTTAAATGTTGAATAAGCTTTGATTAATCTGACTTTATTAGAGGCTGAATACAGTTTACTGCCAGACCTGTCGAATCAAGAAATCACTAAAATGAAACCTCTATGACAAATATGAAGTAGGCTAAAAGATCTCAAAAAGCAACATAGACATCTATCAGCCTGGAAAGGATTACAAAGTCATATGGGACTGCAGCAAACCATGGTGAGTGCCATTATCCACAGATAGAAAACTTAGGACAGTGGTGAATCTTCCCAGGAGTGGCCGGCTGACCAAAATTATTCCAAGAGTGCACTGACCAGTCATCCAGGAGGTCACAAAAGAACCGAGAACAACATCTAAACAACTGCAAGCCTCGCTTGCCTCAGTTAAGGTCAGTGTTGATCATTCAACAATAAGGAAGAGACTGGGCAAAAAATGCATCATGGGGGAGTTTCAAACCACTTCTGACCAGAAAGAACACAAAGCTCGACTTGCAGTAACGGATGGAACCATGAATTCTGCTCTCTACTAGAAAGTCCAGAAGGACAATGTCTGGCCATCAGTTCATGCCATGCTCAAGCAAACTTTTGATTATGAAGCAGGACGATGATTCAAAACAGTTGTTTGTGCTCAAAAACCCTCCAGTGTGGCCAAATCAAAACAATTGATGACAAGCAGTTGATGACAACCAGTCATCAAGCTTAGAGGGCAATTACTTTTTCACCAGAGTCAGGTAGGTTTGGATGACTTTTTTTTCCTTTAATAAAACATTGTCATTTAAAAAGATACATTTGCATATTTGTTGCACTAAAATATTTTAGTATGAAAACGTATTTAAAGTATAAAAAGTATTGCACAAAAAATTACGACAGATAGATAGATGAATCGACAGATAGCGTCATGTTAATTTGTCCAAATGGTTACAGATTAAGTGGCTGCTATCTGTGGCACCTGCTGTTTAAACCGTAAACAAGCCCAAATGTGTATGTGTGAATGCAAGTGTGTGTGTACTGTTCACAACATTGATCTGCAGCCATGTTCAGCTGGGTGCTACAAAGCCAGCACCAAGGGAAGTCAGAGCCCCACTAGATTTGCCAGTTTATAGCACACAGAGACACATACACTACACACATACCCTCTGCTCGCAGAGTACGCGCACACATGTACTCCAAAGTTTGCACACATAAACACTGACGTGAGCAGTAAAGCGTAAAAAGCCCAACAGCCTCTGCAGCTCTATTGAGCAGTGTAACTTGAGCATGAAGAGGTCATTAGTGCACAGTGTCTGTTTTTCTTTTCCTTCATCTCCTTCAGTCCCCAAGGGCATGTGCCTCCATATAGTATGTGTGTGGCACGCATGCTTCCGCAACTAGTTAAACTAGGTAAAAGCCCCCGCTGATCTAGCCATTTCCTCTTTACATCAGCAGGCAAACAAGCCACAGGGAAAACTACAGATTCTACTTACCTCCACCACTCTCCTGCCTCTGTCTCTTCTCTGCCTCTTCAGGCATCTCCACACTCTCATGCTTTTCTTTGTTCTGTCTGCTCCTTCCCAATCAGTCTTCATGCTTTCCTCCTTCTACCTCTCGCTCCCTATCTCTGTCTATTTCTACTCATCCACTTTGTGTTTCATTCCTTCACGCATAAGTTCCCTGTTCACTCTCCATCTTCATCCTGTTTCTGCTGCCTTCAATAATTCAAGCAGCCTTTCTCTTGGTGTACAGTGTATGAAGCAGAAGTCCCCCCAGAGCCACAGACAGCAAGCTTTGGAGCATTGCTGATGGAAGCGTGTGCTTATGGGTTTTTATTTTAGAGTATTTAAATATGAAGAAGTGGATTGCATGTCATATGCATGCATTTGCTTGTGTGCGATCAGTGTGAATAATTTGACCTACCTTCATTTTGAAAATAACTCGACAGGTCAACCAAACAACTTACTTTCTTTTACTTTCTGTAGTTTGAATAACTCTGTCTTTCATATGCTTACAAATACTTGTTCAATAATAGTTATAGCTAAAAAAAAAAACAACCCCAAACCCATAAAACCTTAAAAATATTAAATTTCCCAATGTTTAAACCCAAAAGAGTGTCATTTTTCTTGAGGTTTTTCAATATGAAGAAAAATATTCTTATTATATAATATTTCGTCAAACTTCAAAATTCTTACTTTGAATAGGTTGAATAGGCTAAGCTAACATTAGCTTTTTCTCAGTTAGCTACAAAGAGCTTACATTACCTACCAGGCCACAGGGCACTGTTTTATTAAGGAAAGCTGGAAATTGGACTTAAATGAGCGACCACTCACTTGACTTTAATTTGTTTACCAATCAGACTGAAGATTTTTCTAAATTTTAGCTTTGCGTTAGCATCGTGCGAAAAATGTAAAAAAAAAAGGGTAACAAAAAGTGACATGATTGCAGTTGGAGGTATTCCATTTCACAGACATTCACATTGATAGTATATGGGGAGAATACTTTTATTGCCATGTTAGAGTTTACTGCAAGAAGTTAGTTGAAAAAAATGGAGTGGTGCAAATTCTTACAAAGTTGATATAACCAGCTCAACTTTTTAAATGGCTCTGTAGTCCCTAAACTATTGGACATAGAAATAAGAAATGAAACAACGAAATAGCATCAGAACACTTAGTAGATTAAGCCGATGTGTGTGAATAATGTTGGCAGATTTAATAAATTTAGGCTCCCTGAGTAAGTGGGAGAAGAAAAAAAGAAGTGGAAGGGCATGACGCAAAAGGATGAAGCCATCGGAGAAGAGAGGCTATCGGTACTTTTCCCCCCTGCAACCAAAGGGAATTTGGGGTCATGTAAAAAGTAGCTATAGAGTGCGCTTGCAGCCTCAGGAGAATTTCAAATGGGAAACCATTTGACTTGACAAGTACATTAAAATCCAATATATTCACTTTATGAGGCTTGTGTGTTTCCGAAGTTCCTCCCTTTACCACACACACACGTACACATGCACGCACACACAGGCATCACTTTGTAAAGGCAGCTCTTCTGGAGGGCAATCAGTAATATTATTAGGAATTTATCACTCCGGGCACTTGACTGCAATCCCAGTGACAGTATAAGCGTAGTCACTCTTCATGACTGCTTGGCACATGTCGATGTCCATAAATGCAGATTGATTTAAAAGCTGAAAATTGACGTGGCAACAAACACACAGACACAGAAATGTGTATAGGTATTCCTGAACAAACATACGTCTGTTTGCGAGGCACATGGAGATGTGTAATGCTTGCTAAAGCAGGCACACAGTCATTAGCACGAAGTGGTCAATGATCATTGTTTACCAATGGTTTAGGTAGCATCCATATGCCTCTAATGAATGGCATTAGGGTGGAGGTCGGAGCCTGCACACTAATAGGAAGGTTAGTCTGACATTTCACCAGTCTCAGTATTACTCCTACAATTACCTCTTGACATTTCTGCATTAGGCTCATATTCAGGCCTGTTTCTCTGGACCCGGTGAGTGTGTGTGCCTGTGTCTGTGTGTTGAAAATGGCAGATTAATCCTATTATTTGCCATCACTGCAAACATTTACAGCTGTAATTTCCACCCCCTGTCTTTGATAGTGAGCAGGCTTTAGGCACTCCTGGCGTATCTAAGTGGACTCAGGCCACAACAGCAACAGTCAGGACTTAATGAGTTTCCTTCTTTATCACCTTGCTCTCATTTAAATAGCTGATGGGATTACATTTTTTTCCCCAGTTGTTTTTGTTTTTGTTGGTGTTGGGTCGAGAGAATGTTAAAACGTCATGCGAGATCACATAACGTAGAGTTTAAATCAAAGGCAGTCTGAGCAGCATTGATATTCCCTCACTTTAAGGAAGGAGAGCTCTGAGTGTGTGTTTCTGTGTGAGCGCGAGTGTCTATGCTTGTCTGTAGCTGCTTCTTCTACAGTGCCCAACTTCAAAAGCAGCGTCTCCACTTTAATCTTCTCTTCTCCTGCACTGCGGACCCAAAGAAAGACAGAAGAGAGTAGACCAGGCTCTCTGTGCCACTCCCATCCTTCCCAGAGATGCCTCTTCCTCTTTCTCTCTCTCTCTCTGCGTACTCATGCACTTTCTCTACCTCACTCTCTCTCTCTTACCTGTACGCATATCCTAAAACACAGACACGCGCAAAAGTATTCAAATGCTTGCTGTGTAAACACCCACTACACATGCTGTTTGGCCTTGTAGTGACTTACAGTAATAGCCTAATCGTTCTTTCTCTCGCTCCCACTCACACAGTCACACTGCATTGTAAAGCATTGGCGCAGTGAGGTGAATGTATCAGGCATATTAAGTCATACTAGGAGGGCGCTGAGCAGCAGACTGGGGGGAAAGCTGGAACTGGCACCTTGCAATTTCCACCACTGCGGCGTCAAAAATTGAAAAGCCAGTTCCAATTGGAACCCAGTAATTAGAACTGACCTGAATGGCTGCACTGAATATGGAATGAGAGCGATAAAGATACAACGAGAACGAAGGAGAAAGGCAGAGTGGAAACAAGGACAAATGACCTGAACCTCAAAACGTAACGGTTCAGCGGATGGGAATAAATCGACCCCGTGGTATCTAACTTTCGTCATAACAACCAAATGATTATGTCTGACAGCCACACTGCAGAATTCCTGCCACTCTCAAAGAAACAGCACAAAATTGGGAGGAAAACCAGCTGTGCGCTGTAGGGTTCTTCTTCTTTTGAGACTGCCAAAAACCAGTACCAACACGCAAATCAAGTGTCCTAAGATTTTAGCAAACATATCTGTTTAGCATGCAAAAAGCACCTAGTAAAATATCTATGGACACTACTTCTCTGCAGCAGAGCTCTTAACTTATGTGTATAGTGATTTTGTCAGTTCATTTCACATTTATAGAAGCAGAGTGACATTAGCGCAGCTGTTATGTTTAATTTGCATATGATTTGATAAATCCCACTCTGGCAAAGCTTAGTATAAATATGCAGTGGACATATGCAGAAAGTGGACACACTGTGGACTGCCACACTAGCAACTACACTATACTGCAAAAAGTATTCACTCGCCTGCACATGTATATGAACTTAAGTGGCACTGCAATCTTAATCCATACGGTTTACAATGATGTTGGCCCACCCATTGTACCTATAACAGTTTCAACTCTTCTGGGATGGCATTCCACAACATTTAACAGTGTGTTTGTGGGAATTTTTGGCCATTCTTCCAGAAACACATTTGTGAGTTCAGACACTTATGTTGGACGACAAGGCCCGGCTCGGGGTCACTGCTCTAATTCTAAGGTGTTCTGTCAGGTTGAGGTCAGGACTCTGTGCAGGCCAGTCAGGTTTTTCCACAACAAACTCACTCATCCATGTCTTTATGGACCTTGCTTTGTGCACTGGTGTGCAGTCATGTTGGAACAGGAAGTGGCCAGCCCCAAATGTCGCTCCAGAGGACACTCCACCACCCTAGAGTCCAGTGGCAGCGTGCTTTACACCACTTCCTCCAATGCTTTGCATGGTGCTTGCCGAAGTAAGGCTGGTGTTCTTGAGCTAGTCTGAAGGCCTGCGCACTATACACTTCAGCACCCACTGACCCCTAAGAGTTGACTCTGGATTATTTAGTTAGACATTTCATAACTAGACTTGTTGCACAGGAGGCATCCTATCACGGTACTACGCTGGAATTCACTGAGCTTCTGAGAGCGACCCCTTCTTTCATAAATGTTTTTAGGATCATGCCTAAGTGCTTGAATTTAGTATTTGGAACATCTGAATCCAATGATTTGGATCGGTGTGTGAATACTTTCGGCAATATAGTGTATCTTTGGTAGACTAGATCCATGTCAGACATTTTGAGCTGTCATAATAAGACAAGTAACAGGTGACACAAGTTTACATCAAAGAGTCCTGCTGTTAGGCTCTCTGGGAGGCAAAACCGACCTTACAGAACTGGAACGCAGTTGTTTTTAAGGTTATCACCTACGCCCATGATCTTCCTAAAGGTAAAATGTGAAAAGAGTGTTGTTATTGCTTCTGTTACTACTGTTCATATAGCATTTCAAAAGCTACTTCTCAACTTCATCATCCTTCTATGTCTGCCCTCCTCTAGCCAGGGAAGGTATTCGAATCACCACTCTGTGCCGCATTAAGCTCAGTGTTGTCATATGTGGGGATCAACGAGGTCAGAGCCTCGATCCCATCATGTACAACGCTGGAGATCTACGGCGTACTATCTCAAATTAAAGTTTAATTTTCTCTTTTCCCTATCTTCCTTCATCCAGCCCTGTTTCTGCTGACCCTGTCCCCCATCCCTTCAAAGCTCTCAATCACTGTTGATCCTACACATATCTCTCCTCACAGTCTTTTAAACTCCCATTGGTTTAACATTGACCCTCACCTTGTCCGTCTACCTCCAGACCCTCCAAGACTGATGGACTGAAAGACTGACCCTGACACCAGAGGCTGAAAATGAGAAAACGGAAGCGGAGCTGAGGGGCTGGAGAGAAGAGGAGTCAGGAAAATGTCAAGAATGAGTGACAAGGGAAATCACATTACTTGGAAGGGTAGCTACGTATAGATATGAGCAGAGGGATTTATTTTCAAGGAAACACAGACTTGGGCTGGCACAAAAAACTCCTCGCTTGGTATGATTAAGAGAAATGGTGAGATAGATGTTACGATATGAGGAAAACTTTAAAGTGCAATTTTTTTACATTGGGGTCATCACCAGTGATGAATTAGACTTCAGAGGGTTAAGCATATTCAGTATTGCAATATAGTCATTTCTTAATTATTTTGCTCACGTAATATATTAATATCTTTGCTCTTTTAAGTATATTTGAACTATTATCACAAATATCCCATTAGTGTAAGTGCAGTACTGTGGAAAAGTCTTGAGTGGCCCCTCATTTCTTTGTATTTTGATTCGAAGACTTTCTCATAACTTTCTTATAAACTGATCATGAGCAATATTTCTCCATGTGTTTTTTTGTTTTTTGTTTTTCTGTTTGTTAAGCCACTTAACAATAGAAAGTACAAAAAAGGTGCGTAACTCAAGGGATGATCCAGTGTTGTGTCCATACATAATAAGCAAAATTCCCAAAAAAGCCATTTTTAATTGTATCTTAGGCGCTTTGTTACTAGAAACCTGCTACAAAAACACATCATTGTCCTTTCATTGAATCTATGTAAAATGGCAAAGATAATGCAGTCTGACATGCATAAAATAGCATTGTTGTACCAACTAGGTGATCCCCAAAATCCCTACTGGCCACAAACATGGTGTTTTTCATTTTTTAAAAATGAGTAAAAAGAAGAAGGTGCCAGGCCTGGTAAAAAAAAACATCTCCAGCAGATAAACAGTATCGAAAGGTCGCATCCTTAAGAAATAGGAGAAAAAAAGCCTGACATAGGACCTGAGAGATGCATCTGTTTGCTGGTTGGTTTCAGTGGAAGAGTGGCTGACAGGAAGCCATCCTTAAAGAAGGGAAACAGGGAGAAAAGCCTGAGGTATGCCAAATTGCACAAGAACTGGAAATCAGTGGAAACACATCTGACAGAGTGATGACTCCAGATTTTAGATTCAGATCATCATCAAAATGTATGAGTGAGGTTAGAAAAACATGGTGGTGGCTCTGTCATGGCTTGGAATGCATTTTGGTCAGTGATCCACGGTGGCCCCTAGAGACAAAGCACGTACAAACTCCAAAACACATACAAACTCCAAAGCAGATACAAATTCCAAAGCACGTACAAACTCCAAAACACGTACAAATTCCAAAACATGTACAAATTCCAAAGCACGTACAAATTCCAAAACACGTGCAAACTCCAAAACACATGCAAACTCCAAAACACAACGGAAGTGCTCCAGGACGCTAGGGGCAGTGTTGAGCTCGATTTGCAAAATAAACGGCAAGTTTGTTGCAAACACATGGAGCTGGATATCAAAGCAGAAAGGTAGCATCAGATTTTGATCCATTATATTTGAAAAGCATCTGACTGGCAACAGCTTCATTTTTCAGCATGACTATGATCCCAAACACACTGTCAATGCAGTAACAGCACACCTGGACAGAAAACACACAATGGGACTCCATCAGCCTTGGATTGGCCTCCCCAGTTTCTTGACGTCAACATTATTGAAGCAGTGTAAGATGATCTTGAAAGAGAACAAGAACATGGGCAAAAAGACTGTTGTGGAGGGCTGCGCCACTGAGCTTATGTAGAGATAAAACTAATAATGAGCAGAACTGAGTTTAGCATATTGGTGTAGACAGTTTCTCATGTAGGCCCTTGGGAAAATGCCCACCCCTGTTTTAGATGATTTTGCACCTTGATTGGATTTCAGATTGAATTATGTGACCAATTGATATGATCTTGCATGGCAGGTTTTTTTTTTGACCAGCCCATGATTTCGAAAGAACGGCCCGCAGAGTTTAGAGATAAGCACAGATTTCGTGGAGGCTACAAAAAATTCTCCTACATTAAATTTTCCCAATCGCACAGTTCTTGCTTTGTAAAAGATTGAAACAAAAGCAGGACTCTTCCTGGAGCTAGCCACTTAGCAATTAGTTCAACAGTAAGGAAAAGAAGTGATGGTTAAAGTGTAATGTAAACCTGGGTTGAAGGTTCACCTTACAAAGGGACAATCAACCTTAGCACTAGAGATGCAAATAGACACAAAAAACCAAAAAGTAATATTGGCTATTAGTCTAAGTATTATTTTAAACACTGGTAAAGACATCAGCCAAGAATTTTATCTGTGCATTCCTGCCGAGAACACATTCAAAGCAAGACAACATGTGAGTAGCTTAGGGATGACTCTGTCAATCTCCTTGAAAGGCCCCGCCAGAGTCATGACTTGAATCCAATTGAGTATCCCTGAAGAGGCCAGAATGGCTGTCCACGGATGGTCCCCATCCAATCTGACAGCGTTTTCGAGGATTTAGAGAGATGGCAGAAAATCCCCAAATCTGAAAGCGCGAAGGCTGCAATCAATCTGATATAATTTTTTCCTTTTTATTAACCTTACAAAAAAAGGTGATTTGTGTTTCTGATTTCTTATTAAAGATAACTTAGTGTATGAGGGGAAAAAAATCAAAACTTTTTTAGCACAAAGGATCTAAACACTTCCTAATATACACCCACACCCACAAACATGAACACCGTTCCACAAAAGCTGTCAAATACCACAGTCACACTTAGATTCCCAGGTTTCAGCACAGTGAATTTAGATGCACACACACATACACACACAAAGCAAACCTTAGTCCAATCTTTTTATTAACTCCTTGGTTGCTTTCGCTCAAAACTAAATCCAACACGGAGCACAATAAACACCATTTAACCTCTGTACACCTGACAATTCGAAGACTGGTCTTTTAATTGCTTTTTGAAACTGAACTTAATGATTAAAGGTTTTCATTGATGTTTCCTGTGCATAAATCATAACTGTCTACAGATATGAAATAATGAAGTGTTCTTGGCGTGTCAATCAATGTTCCAGCAACCAGATACTCTGAAAATTGGATCAAAAGAATCTCTTATCAGCACAGGATGGACTTTCTTGCATCCACTTATTCAAAGACTAGTGATTGATTACATCGTCCATAAAATGTCAAGCTACAAGGTAGTTCTGGTTCTGGTCTTCAGCATTGGTGACCTCACTCTGGACTCTGTGCAGGCCAGTCAATTTTCCATACCAAATTCACTCATCCATGTCTTTATGGTCCTTGCTTTGTGCACTGATGCGCAGTCATGGTGGAACAGGAAGGGGACATCCCCAAACTGTTTCCACAAAGTTGGGAGCATGAAATTGTCCAAAATGTCTTGGTATGCTGAAGCATTAAGTGTTTCTTTCACTGGAACTAAGCCCAATTCCTGAAAAACAACCCAACACCATGATCCCCAAACTTTACATTTGGCACAATACTGTTCGTGCAACTGCCAAACCCAAACTTGTTCATCGGATCCGAGACAGAGAAAGGTAAGAGCTCCAGAGAACACGTCTCCATGAAGGTGATCCTGGGTGATTGATTTTATACACCTGTGAGAATGGCAGTGATTGGAACACCTGAATTCAAGGATTTGGATGAATGTCTGAATACTTTTGGCAAGGGCGTGACTCCTCGGGTTACGAAAAGACTTAAGTTGTATGAAGTCTATAAGATAAGGGCCATTCAGCTATGTGTCTGTGACCTCAGTAAACACTTTCTTCATAAGTCTCAAGGTTCAATCACTATCCTGAAATCTTACTGAATACAACTTAAAGGTCTTTTCATAAATTTCTACCAGAGTCAGACTGTCCACCTCTCGTCCAGCTCTCCCTTATCATGCATTATAGCATTATATAAATCAATAAAAGAGTGAGGCTTTTGTCAGCTACTGCATTAACTGCAGATGCCATCATTCTCTTAGACCAATTAATACATAAAACCACCACGGCCAAGTGAAGTCTATATATGCAAAACACCGAAGGTCGAATGAACATTCCTACATTGAACACTGAAAGAGAGTAAAAAGAGTAAATCAGTGAGTTAGATAAGCAGCCACCGGATGAGCTTGAGGCAAGCAACTTGACAGGAAGAGGAGACGATGCTGTTAAAAGTACTGGGTTAATTTACTGCACATATAAACAAACATACTCTGAATGTTTTGCTCTCCTGTAGCCCAACATAGACACTAAAATGTGCAGACACACACTCACAGGGACGGGGGAAATGTATTCCATTAGTGGGTACAGTAGGTACCAGAACTCTGGCTGGTGTTCAGTCTCCATAATGGGCTCAGTCCCACAACCCTACGGTGATCCAGCCATTCCAACTGCCTGTCATACTGGCAGGAGTGTGTGTGTGTGTGTGTGTGTGTGAGCTTGCTAGTGTGCCCCCCCTCCCACCCACGGAGCTAGTCTCTTATCTATTTATGCACCTGCTGGTTTTCCTGCATTTACCACCCATGTTTGCACAGCAAGGAGTCACATCTATAGTCTCAAAACTTGGGGCACTCAACTTTTGTTCTATATTGAATAACCACAACGTGGATGTTTAATGCTGGCAAAAGTGATGCTATTGCCACCGCTGATGCTTAAATCGTCCAGTAATAAAATCATTTCTGTGTTAAATTCTAATCCCTTCTCACTGAATTTATGAGCAGTGTGTTGCCTCATTAGCTGTGCCCTTCACATTCAAGACAGAGGTCAGGGATCGTCCAGCATCATGTCGGGTCACTGGACCTTTTGATCCCTTTTATGCAGACAGGTCAGGGCTATGTGACAGCCTTCTTGCTTTCCTGTTGGCTCTGGCTTCTCTCTCTGTCCCTCAGCTAGAAGAGATCTATGTAACCCCAACTGGTCCTAGTGGAAATTACAAGAGCAGTTAGGGTAATGACATCATGTTAAAGTTTTTACTTTTGGGAAGTTATAAGTAAAAAACCTGCAATTTTGTCTGGGTTTGTGAAAAACAGTCTCCATTCAACTGTCAAATTATCCTTTAAATTCTAATTGAAACTTAAATAGATTCTCTCAGTTGGAAACTAAATCAAATAATGGCAGGTAAATGGATTAAGTGCAATGAATTGACTGTTGTGATGTAGTGTAAGGAAAGGCCATGTTTCCCTGTGGCTTAGAATAAAGCGTGACACTGTGTTTGGTAACATTTGGCGCTATTGCCCAAGTAAAATGTCAAAATTACCCAGTTGTCTGGGAGAAAAAACTTATCCTAAAATTTACGTTACATTTTTTTAGGGAACTGCATTTGCCAAGTATTGGCTTTGCTGACTGATATCAGTATACAGTACTGTCCAAACGTTTTGAGCCACCCCTCATCACTTCCTCGTTTCCTCCCAAGATTTTCTGTCATCTTTAAAGTGCTCTTGGTCAATAGTTCTCTTTCTTTGGACATTGGCTGGTTTCCCCACTCATTATCAAGCAACTCCTTGTGCCTGATTTCTGTTTTTTGTTTTTGTTTTTTTTCAAAATTGCTGCACCATTTCCCCCATTTTGCTAGCAAAATGTAAAGGAATTACTTTTTTGGATATTGCAATGTCAAATAAAATGCATTTCACCAAGGCCAGTGGCTTATATTTGTCCTTTGTGTCAAATTATCTACCTACTGGCAAAATGTTCAAAAACGTGTTTATTTCTGAAACCAAAGATACAGAAAAAAGCAAAATGATACATTTTATTGGTCAGCTATTAGCAGAACATTTTAAAACATGGGTTTAGGCCTAGAATTTCACAGTTAGCACATTCCTAGGCAGACTCCTTTCCCTTCTTAACATTTACTCTGATACCACTATCCGACAAAACTACTTGCAGCTACTTCAGGAAGAGGAACATAAACGTGATCTATTTCTAGTCACATGCACAGCAAGTACTTGCGACATAGTAATGAATCCCATTACAATACCTACCCAGCATCATCCCAGAGGAGGCTCATCTTTGTCAGAGGTGTAAAAGAGAAGTTTTTAGGGCTCTCATTTGCCCGCTCCCGCTGAGAACACCGCTGACAGCCGACACTGTTGCAATAACTGTATCACACCTCGGATGGATGGCAAAATATATCACTGGATTTTTTTTTTCTTCATCTACCTCACAGATTACACACAGACTCAAAGACAGAGCCCCCCGTGGAGAGAGGAGAGACAGAGGAGAAGGGAACAGCAAAAAGATTCAATATTTGGAGCGTACGTGTCTGCATGGGTGAAAGACACCTCGAAGGCAGATGGCATCCACTGAGACTTTACTTCTCAAAACTCTCATTTAGAGAGTCTCTTTGTCTTTCTTTGTGTTTTCTCTCCCCCGCCACAAATCACCTAATCTCTCGGTCACATCCCAGTGTGACTCAGCACCCCTCTGATCAAACACTGACTAGTCCTTCCTCTCCTCCATTTCCATCTCCCTTTCCCTCGCACCTCCTCTTCCTCCTCTTTTCCTCTCTCACAGACAGTCGGAGGCAACCGCAAACAAATAGCTCCCTAAAATGCCCCCCACACCCCCACCCCCAACTCCCGGGGGACCAGCCCTGTAATTCTTGAAAAGTAAGAAGCGCCCTCCAGGAGAAGGCTTTATAGCAAAAACTAGCGAATAACAAGCCAGAGAGAAAATAACAAGATAGGATCACAAACACTCTCACTCTTCTTTTCCCCTTCTTTTCTCAAGCACCAGTGCATAGCTGGCAGCAAGGATACCAAGAGACAATGGGGCATATTTTTCCCTCTTTTTTTTGACAGCTGCACTTGTTTCTCTCTTCATTATTTGCCTCACCTTGTCAGTTCCTTCCTGTTTTTTTTCCTCCACATGGCCGTCCTTAAAACCTTGAACAGCCAAAAAACTCCCCAAAAGTCCCATTTTGTTCAAAAATGGCAGCTAATGAGCTCCTAACGCTACCCTTTAACAGAAGAAAGCGCCTGTTTCCTTTAAAGTTGAGTTCCTTTCATTTCCTTGACTGACAAGAGGCGTTGCAAATCATCTGTGAATGCTCTGATAGACCAGCCAAGCTCAGATTAGATGAGCTGCGTCACAGTCCAGAAAATTAACGATCATGACGGAATGAATAACACTCCCAGCCATCAGTGTGCTGGCTTGTGAGAAAGAGACACAGCTCAACAGCCATCGCTCTAATTATGTTTTATAAGAGCATGACATGAGATCAAATGATACTGTCATTTAATAGGTAGGTAAGTAATGCGCACATCCACCCCGTGCTTGCTACGGAATAAAAACCTGCCAAAGTGGAAGACTCATCTCCTGTGATTAATAGAAAACTGCACTGCACTGTGCTTAGGAAGTCAAAGAAAAGGACTTTGATAGTTGTCAATACTGAACAAATTAAGGTAACAGATGTATTAAAGTAATTATTAAAAGGAACCTATTATGCTTATCCCTATTTTCTGTCATAAAGATAGTGGTTGGATGAGGTCAATATGTGAATGTATAAGAGAGCACACAGGCTCATGACTGCTGTGAATGCTCTGTGTGAGTAAGGGTATTTTTTTTTTAAGAAACCAAAGCCACACCCACTTGCTTTTCAAATCTCTTGTTTGCAAGGGGCAGCCAATCAGAGTAAAGTTTGCTTAAAGGGAAAGAAAGGGAAAGAATGTCTGAACGCCTGCACCACAACTCATTATAAGATAAATGAAGACTGTTTGAATTGTGAGTCATGCAAGCCACTGTATTACAACCCAAGAATATGAATGTTGATCTGCAAAAAGGCATAATATCCCATGTAATCAAAAGTTTACCTCTTATTTTTTGAGTTCAGGCGTTTTCAGTCCCATTGCCACAAGTGTGTAAAGTCAAGCACCTAGCCATCCAAGTCTGTCATTACAAACATTTGTGAAAGAATGGATTGTTCTAAAAAAGCTCTTTAAACATGGCACTGTAGTAGGATGTGACCACTGGTACAAAAACTGTGCCCGGAGCTTCATGTCATAGGTTCAAATAAAACTGTAATGGTATTTTCACTGATTACTTTTGCCTTCCACCCAAATTGTACGCAAAATGGAATGCACCACAGAAGAGCTCAGCATAACAGATCATGCACAATGTCCACAATTTGCTTCCACAACTGTAATCATACAATATTAATGAGCAAATGCAGAGCTTAGCATCACTTTACTGTGAAATGACTCTTTTACGTTGAGCTTACTGAATCTGCTGAAGAGAGCAGGTTCATCAAAATGGCCAGTTTGAGTAACTTGAATCAGAAATCTCAAAAGAAATTCAAAATGTTTAAAAATGGGGTTACAGTTTACTTTATAAGGTTAGCACCCATTCACTATTCAAGTTATCAAAATTTTTAAAAATGCCTGCTTATAAAAGGGAAAATGGCACAAACTGGAAAATGAACTGTTGTCTAATGTTTTGTGAAACCATCACACAATCTCAGCTTCTCCCTTTTCCTGGCTTTGTGGCTCTCTTAACAGCAATGTGCTGCTTTCTCCTTTGCTCCAAAAATCATAATTCCCACTGCCGCCAGAGGTCCTTGTGACCAGGATGGGACATTATTGACCATTTGCTTTTTTTTTTCTTGCAAGTACACTCCCTTCAGCTTAAGTATCTGAGTGAACTTTGGTGCAAAGCTGGCTCATAGGAGGAAAGAAATAAAATAACTGCCACAGAGTCCCTTCCTCTCTCTGGGTATCAATATTGCAAGCCTGTGGGCTGGCGTATGCATGTCACCATCAGCGATGCCTGGCAACAATGCCTTCAGGATCTCCTGCATTATTCAGAGGGCCCAACAAGCACTAAGGCTCTGCCATTATCTATTTAAATCTGAGCACAGGCATGTCCCACTGAAAGCATGTACTTGCACTGCCACCTGCCCCGCTTACAAGACACAGAGAGGGCTGTTGAGAGGAGGTAAGGGACTGCTCCATGTAAAAGAGGTAGGAAAACAAACAGGAGGGAAAGTAATGGGGTGGTGCAAACATTGTTGTGAGGGTGGGGTGATGGGTGGGCAAAGAGGTAGAGATAGAGGTCACAAGGAGAGGAAGAGAAATTAAGCATGACAGCTGGTAACCAGGGAGGCTAGACAAATGTATGAAATAAAAATAGGAGACAAAGTCGAGAAAATGAAGGCAGGGTAAGAAACGATATTAAGAAGGCATTAGGGAAATAGGCAGAAGATGAGACGGGGTAGGAGTGGAAGGAATGGGGTTGTGAGAGGAGAGAAGGAGAAGGAATGAGGAAGGAAGGATGGGGCATGAAATCAGAAAGTGAAAATTAAAAGTAAAAAAAAGACAGGAAACGTGGAGGGTGAGACTGAACGCAGAAAAGAAGAAGAGGGGAGACGACGAAAGGGATGAATGTTATGAAGTAGTGAGAACTGAAACTGGGGGGGGCGCGCACACAAGAGAATTAATAAATGTGAACCTTGGAAAAGAGAACAGGGGGTAAATGAAATGAATATCCACCATGATGTAGCATTTAAAGACTACTCCTTTCTGTCATTTCACCCCGAACCTCCTCCTCTTTCACCTATTCATCAAATGACTGCCACCCCTTCATCCTGCATCATCTGCGCCATTGCTCATCCACTCCATTAGGCTATCAACCTATCCCCCCGCCCACCATCCCCTTCTCCATCGTGGGATCATCTTAAGGGCAAAGCCAGGCCTGCACCACAGAAAACATCCAGTGGAACAAGTCATTTAATCTAGCGTCAAGTTTTCTAGTGTCATTTCCATTTCCTTGCCACTGGGGAGAGATAATTTCACATCCAATCAATCAACTTGTTTCAAGGATTTTCCATGAACCAAGCTACATGCTCCGGAGTGAGTGATCTGTCTTATTCTTTTATTTTTATGACATCAGTTCCAATTTCCTTGCTTTTGAGCTTTCCCAATAGAGGGGAAAAACAGCAAATTGAAAGAAACTGATTAATAAAGTGTGTTTACCTGCAGTAAAGTAAGCTCCCAATGTTAGTACACGAGCTTTCTGGTGCACAACAACCTGGCATCATATTTTACTCAGTGGCGTTAAAGATAGCAATGGACATTCTACATTTTATGACTTTAATGCCCACTTTATGAGAGCCAGCCCCAAATGCTTCTGTTTATGATTTTGTATTTAATCACTACTTCTGTTGTACAATATCAGGATAGGGCTGCTGCTTTTCTGTGTGTCTTCCCATGAACTGTTGCGGATGCTGGCCTCAGTCACAAACGCGCACATCACATAGACGTCAGGCAGAATTGTGCAGTGTGCAGCTAATGGTGCATTGATCTATCAGTTTAATACAGAAAGAAGACATTTGTATGTCCTCTTGGGATTTATATGCTTGTGCTTATTTTAATAACAACTGTTTTTTGTGCTAATCAATGGCACAAACTCAATAAAGATATGTAATTTCTGTCCTGATGAATAAGAGCCATTTTGTAGCACTTTCACAGAAACAATGCTCCCTATCAATGCAATCATGCAGAAAAAGAGTTTGTTTTTCACAACTGGGTGCCAACTGCCTCTATTATTTCTCTGGCACACGACTGTTATGGGATGCACTGTACAGAATGTTTCTTTTTCCCCCTTGACAATTACTGTATAATAAGAGGGAAAAAAAGTTGCAGTGAAAACAAATAACTTAGCAGGGGGTGCGTCGGATTATTTTCGTTATGTTTTTTTTGTTGTTCAGCACTTTAAACACATATTCTCAGATAAGGAAACCAAATGCAGGACTCAGAATAATGCAGGTAGGGCGACCACGGAGAACTTTATTGGAGAACTAGCATTTCTAGGTTACACCAAGAAGGGTCTCAGCAAAAGATGATACAACAGGAAGGCAAGAAAGGATAAAATGTTTTGAACTAACAAAATCTAGAAATGAAAACTCATTGGATCTGGATAGCTGCTCACAAAAGCAGGAAAAAAAAGACTGCTACTAGGCCCCTGTTCTCATTTATCAGTTATCTGTCATTGCACCTTAGACCATCCCATCTGAGATGTAACCCGAGAGGAGGAGACAGAAGGGGGCTTGTGCCTATGGTCTGAAATTCGGTCTCAAAATACTATCTTGAAGGGTGTTTCACTTCCTAAAATGTATTGTAATGAGTGAGCAAGGACAGAGGAGCTACACTGCATACACAAAAAATAATGGGTCGCACCTGCTAACCTTTGAAATCGGGTGTTCTTACTCTCATTGAATAGGTTGGTCTAAGGCGCTCAGCGAATTTGAGGGTGATACAGTAAGAGGATGCCACTGCTGCTACAAGTCAATTTGTGAAATTTCTTCCCTCCTGAATATCCCACGATCAGCTGTAAATGGTATTATTGCAAAGTGAAGGTGTTAAGGCCATGTGAAGTTAGTGAGCGAGGTCGCCGAGTGCTGACGTGCATAGTGCGCTCTGGTGACTCAGTAACTGCAAAGTTCCAGACCTCCTCTCACATTAACATCAGCACAGAAAGCTGTGCACCAGGAGCTTCACATGATGGGTTTCTATGGCCGAGCATGCTCCTGAACATGTGATGCGTAGGTGGCCCGGTACTTTTGTCCCTGTAGTGTGTGAACAAGGACATGCGTATCATTTCCAGAGGTATTTTTACCCTTAAAAAATACTCTACAGACGAGTGTTCATAATAAGTTATTTTCTGTCCTTCAAGGTTCGTGAGTGTGTGTGTGATTTTTAAAAAAGGCATGACATGTTGTCACATTGTGAAAAGCAGTGAATTTAATTAAAAGTAGCTCAAAATAAAAAAGCTGTTATGATCACTGATAAGCTTAACTGCCATCTGAGATCATAAAACACAGTAGAGCTTAACAAAACAATTGACAAATGGTGCAGCTGTGCCAAACGTCATATTTTATTGATGCCGATATAAAATGAGGCCCTGAAGTGACGATATCTTGTGTTGTTAAACGCCTCGTCTCTTCCCTCCTCGTGTCTCTCCTCGCCTCCTTAGCTCACATCTCCGGTGGAAGGGAATAAGATTGCGAGGAAAGGAGGCAAGGCGAGGAATCAATCTGAGATATCAGGGAAGGCGGATGTGAGAGGAGTCGAGGGAGTGAGCGTTTAATAAAAGCACACACCCTCGATTTAGGTGTGTTATTTAAATGCAGTGCCAAGTTAAAAAAAGACATTTGGCATAACTGCATCATCTGTTCATTCTTTTATTATAGCTCATTGCTGCATTTTACAATCTCTTCCAAATGAGTTAATGACAACTTATATCTTTACGTTTAATTACCTTTAGTATTATTACAGAAACTGTGAACGGCAGAACGAGAATTGTCATTTGTGGGTTCCTATTTCTCTCTTCTTCTTCTTTCAGCTTCTCCCTTTAGTGGTCACCACAACGGATTATCTTCCTCCATCTCACGTTAAGTACCCTCCTCTGTCACACCAACCCTCTGCATGACCTCATTTTCTACATCCATCAATCTACTCTGTGGTCTTCCTCTTTTCCTCCCGCCTGACAGCTCCATATTCAATATCCTTTGTCCAATATATCCACTATCCCTCCTCTGCACATGTCCAAACCATCTCAGCCTTGCTTCTGTACTTTGTCTCCGAACCACTCAACATGAGCTGTCCCTCTGATGTTCTCATTTTTAATCCTGTCCCTCCAATGAAAATCTTAACATCTTTAGCTCTGCCACCTCCAGCTCTCCCTCCGGCCCTTTTTTTAACGACACCATCCCCCAAACCTTATATGATAGCAGGTCTGACTACCATCTTGTGAATCTTCCCTTTCACTCTTGCTGGTATCCTTCTGACACAAATCACCACTCACGCTCGTCTTCACCCACCCTGCCTGCACTCTCTTCTTCACCTTTCTTGTGCTCTGTCCGTTGCTTTGGATGCTTCACCAAAGTTTTTTAAACTTATCCAACTTCACAATCTCTACTCCTTGAAACTTTAACTTTCCACCTGGCTGCCTCTCATTCACAGGCATGTACTCTGTCTTGTGTCTACTGACTTTCATTCCTCTTCTCTCCATAGCATACCTCAACCTCACCAAGCTCTCTTCCACCCGCTCTCCACCCTCTCAGCAGGTCATGATGCCGTCTGCAAATGTCATAGTCCACGGAGACTTCTGCCTGACCCAATCCGTCAACCTCACCACCACCACTGCAAAAAAGAAGGGGCTCAGAGTCCTTCCCTGATGTAATCCCACCCCCACCTTGAACCCATCTGTCACTCCTACCACTCTCATCACTATCTCACTGTCCTCATACTTGTCCGGCACCACCCTCACATACTTCTCTGCCACTCCTGACTTCCTTATGCAGTATCACAGCTCCTCTCCTGGCACCCTATCATATGCTTTGTCTGCATCCACAAAGACACAGTGCAGCTCTTTCTGACCTTCTCTACACCCCTCCATCAAATCACTCAAAACAAACATTGATCTGTTTTGCTCTTTCTCAGCATGAAGCCATACTGCTGCTCACTGATCATCACCTTTCTTCTTAACCTAGCTTCAACAACTCCTTCCCATAGCTTAGGTATTGTTCATCAACCTAATCCTTCTGCGTATCACTCTTATTCTTGAAAATCTGTACCAGCACACTTTTTCTCCATTTCTCAGGCATTCTCTCACTCTCCAAAATTATGTTAAACAGTATGGTTAAAAAGTCAACCTCCCTCTTTCTCAAAGCCGGCCATCTCAAAACCTCTACAAGTATGTCATCCAACTGCCTTTCCACTCGTCATCCTACTCCTCTTTAGCTGCCCTTACCATGGTTTGTTAATTCCAGTGGTGTTTGCTTTGCTTTCCTGTTCATAGCTCCTCTGGAAAACCTCATCTCTCTTGGTTCATCTCTCAATGAAATCCATTGGAGGAATTGGGACATCCTTCAGTACAGTGCACTGAGACTCATTTCCGGGGTTATGGACAGGAGGACAGAGGAGGCAGAAGACAAGGTGGCACAAAACAGAGAAATGAGAAGAACTCACAGACAAGCAACACATTAAAGAGAGGTATTTTCACAAAATAGAAACAGGAGCCAAACATAACCAAAAGCCACGACACATACATGTTTACATATGAACTGAGTGAGTTTTTATTTGTTTGTGTTTTTAACTATATAACCTGTATAACACTCGTGTTTAGCGTATAGCTGTAAATCGTGGCCGTCTGTCATGAAATTCAATCATATAAAAGAGGTCACGAGAGAAAACACAGGCGGAAGCACACATTTCTCTATTCATATATGAGTGAACATATGCTAATATCTTGCCTCTCCAGATGCACTTGAACCACAGTCCTCCAATCAGCTTCTCCCATACTCTTTGATTTTAGCGTGAAATGCTCAGTGATCATTCTGCTACAGTTCTCAGAGCAGCCCATAATCACTGCGCCGCTCGCTCGCTTATTCTGTCAGTCTGCGAGGAACGGAGAGGGCCAGCTGACACCCAGTATTCACCCACCCACCCTCCAGTCCACTCCACACCCCCACCCCCACAAACACACTTATCAACAAACACTCAAGTAAACACTCAAGTAAACAGGCGACTGAAGGCAAACAGAACCCTGGCGTACAAAGATACACAGACGCAGAAAGGCCAACTGGCCTGGCTGCAAATGGGCAATGGACTTGGGCTTGGGGCTTGCTAGGGTGGAAAGGGGAACAATTTCATGCCCAAATGCATCAGTCAAGAGTACACTGTGAACACGACCAAACATTTTTCCACCCAGATAGGTTACAGCAATTACCCTCGCCTCTTTAACCTTGCCGCTCGTCTGCGAGCTCTTTTGCTCGGTCCCATCCCCGACACCATTCAAACGCAGGGTTTGAGTGGAGGGGGTCGGGTTGGTATGTTTCTCTGCGTTACATCGTAATGAGTGGTCTCTAGATCTGCTGCGAGTATGTACTGTACAATAAAACGCTGAGTTTGGCTTGACCCCGTAGACACGTAATAACAAACAGCGGGTGTGATTAAATGCTCATCATCTGGGGAGAAATGTGTCAAAACAAGGTGCTAACACTCCAGCAAGAGTAGGCAGAGTGTGGGGGTTGAGTTACTATTGAAAGGAAAGAGTGAAGGATATGAGATAGCATCCATGTGTGTATGCCTCTTGCCCAACAAAATCTAGATTAACAATAACCTGCCTTGTTATTTTATCACAGTTTGCTTCATCGCCAACACTGAGAGCCTGCCAATAACAGGAGGAGAAAGCCCTTTTGACACAGGAGTATAGATTTGCATTGAAATGACTATAACGCATTTAGAAAATGTCACAGTGGTATTAAACACAGCTGGAACAGCCTTAACCTCTGTGCAATGGGTATAAGAATATTACAGTATATTGACCAAACTAGCATTAATTATATTTCTTAATCACTTATGTATGCAGATTACACAAGTACCACTAAAAGGCAACGTTTCTATCAAGGCCATGCTTTAGTTTTAGAGGTAATAAAGCTTAGCAACATTTAAATTAGGCGGGCTATATTTCATTATTATGCTCTTTTTATGGTGTGTTTGTGCTTTTGTGCTCCCATTGTCATTTCCAACTCAATCAACTGCCTGGGGCACAGAGCAATTATTCTCAGGCCTCTGTGCTTTTGGTGTTTTATCTCTCATAATGTGCTATGCGAGAGCAGCATGTAACCCTCCATAAAATGTATATTGTAATTGTAATTTTTGTTATTTAGGAAATTATATCAAAAAGCTGTTATCAAGGGGGCAAATTAACTTGGTGAGGGTGCAAATTTGGTTACTTTGAGATGTAGCAAAACCACAATCTGCATCTTGCCAGTCTTCAAGCTTCTAAAAACATGTACATGTAGCTAGCTACACTGATTGCTTGTTAACTGTAAAAGCTCTTCAGACTGCAGCTAATTCATCTTATGGTTCATTGCTCTTAGTTGTTTAAATTAGCAAGTTATAGCTAGCTTTTATAGCTAATTCTTTTCTTACAAAGATAGCTAATACTGTTTAAACATGTGCAAATTACTCTGCTAGCTACACTGACTAATGTGGTAACATTTAACTCTTCTCAAACTATGAATTGTTTTTCCATAGACAACAATGAAATATAAATATAGACATAGTGACATCATTCATTGGTTAGTGAAGCCACTTCCTGAAGCCGCAGACATCTTGGTGTTTTAAAACTGGAAGTACCGATAAAAGGGTGGCTCTGATTGCTAATCTTGGGGTTGACAAATCTATGGTCCATGAGCATTACAGCCTGACTGATATATTAATGAGGCAGATGAATCAGAAAGGTTAGCTATTTCGCTAAAGAGACAGAAGCTGCCAAAATAAGAGGATCCAGCCAGTCAGTCATTTTCTTAACTGCCTTTTAACACGGGATATCAGCTGGAGTGAGTAAAGCCTATCCCAGCTTTTTGTTCTTCACAACCACTCAACTCATCAACAATACAAAAGATCCAAATACTTACATGACAACTGTCTGGCTCACAAAGACAAAGCAGGAGGCACATATCTTTTCTGAAACAACGTTTAAACAATAAAAATCTGCGACCACAGCATAATCTCCAAGGGGAATACCGTGTTGAAGAGCAACATAACAGAAAATAAAAAAGTGTATTTCAAAGGGGAAATAACATAAATAATTTCTACAGTGTTACAGCTTGGTTTTCCATTTTTTTGCGCTAACCAGATATTCTTCTAATATCTGATTGACAGGACCCAGCTCTCCACTGAAGAAATATAATAATCTATCCAGATAAAGTCCATTTAGATTTTCAGCTAAGGCTCAATATTGTTCGTTTTTCACCAGCGATGTGGTATTGAGTTTATCAGTCAAGATACTGTTTGTTTTTTTTTAATGAACAATTTAATTCTCAGAATCTAAAGCATATTTTTGTTAGATCTTACCTGCTTTTCCCCCTTTTAAATGTATGAAATCTTCAAGTCTAAAGACCTTGGTGACTTTGTTTCACAGAGAGACTATGAGAAAACTTGCCAAGCACCCAGGTTACAAAATAAGAGCACCATTGGTGGATTTCCTTTTCAATTTGCACTTTGTCAACTAAATTAATATCTTAAATATCTTTTTTCAGCTTTTCTCTTCTAACCGAAGTGGAACCAAGAAGATCACAGCACCATTAAAAAGACGGTTACTCAGTTCAGTCTGACATAACTGACATATTATTCACCCTGTATAACCTAAGCAGTCCAGTTGCCTCTGTCAAAAACACAGGCTGTGTTCATGACTAATGTTTTTCTGCGAGGATGGCAGATTTTTCATCCAGTGCGAAAACATTTCATCCAATCTGTTTTCCACGGTGTTTGAGAGAAGCCATGAGTGTACCTGATTATTTTAGCATCAGTAATATCTCCAACATCTAATTGCCTCACCTCTGCCTGCCTGCGCTTCACAGCGACAGTAATCTCCCTTATTCCTTCTGTTTGGTTTTGTGAGTGAGAAGCAGCTGCGGGATGGGCGACATTTTAAATGACAAATACTACATCCTTTGATTAATTCAAACGTAAATGTTATTCTGTTAATTACCACGGCGGTATTAGCCAGTGGGTCAAATTTGACCATGTATCAGTGATGGCAACCTCTTCAGAAAATGAACTGTCTTACACTAGAGAAAGACGGCGTCTTGTATCCTCATTCTTTAAGACCCACGTCAGGTCCTCTTGTAACTACCCTTTACATCTGATCTAATTGTAAACACTTTACCTCCCCTATGTCACAGATATTACTTAGTACCAGTTAACATTAGGGGTCTGATAGGTTCAAAATAACCAATCCTGTAGTTGTAAAAATTTGCGCACAGGTAAAACACAGATAATCCCACGTGGTGTGCTACTGTGCACGCACGCCTGCCAATTTTCCCGTTGTGTCCATGGAAGCCCAGTAAAAAAAAATCCCAGCTTTAGAGATGAATGCTTTATATTCATATGCAATATGCAAAATGGCTTCAGTGAAGGCTGTAAAGCATCCGGGAGGGATGGAAAAGAGAGGTGAAGATGACCAGTAAATGTAAACTGAAAGAAGCAGAGAGGTAAAAATGTTATGATGGCAGCATCCATTAAAGTATCTTCTAAATGAATGCACTATATCAAGACCCATCTTTTCATTGAAATAACATCATCTGCGTTTTCATTGCAGGGGTCAGCTTTTTAAGGCATCTCAAACAATTTGAAAACACTCTGCGCTCAGTCATGGTCACTACTGAAGCTCTGAGCTTTCATATACTGTAGAGAGGATAACAGTGCTATATTTGTCTCAGTTTATATTGTGGAAATGGAGTAACAGGGAGCTGGGGAGGTCTGATTTCTAACCAGCTATTACTGCCAAGGAAATATAATATGCACAATTGATTAATATTTTACGCAGGGTCCACAAACCATTACATTACTCACTAATGTTAAGCATATTTAACAGGTGATAACCTTGTATCAAGCACAAGTTAAGTTTTCCCATTAAATTCTGAAATTATTTAAAGGTATTAGAGGGGATATTAGAAAAAACGTACTAATTTATTTCCCAGAATCCCTTTTGTTTAAAAGTGGTGGCCATTTTCCAGAAATATCTCACTGAACCGGTACCCACACGGCTTTAGGAACAGTCATTCAAATCTTTGGTTCAGAATAAAAAGTGTCAACTAATATTAGATAGATTGCAATGAAATGTAGAGTATTCATGATCCACACAGTGAAAATCCTTGGGTTTGGTGGTCAATTGGCTTTTGTTGTAGGACCACCATTGGACAACATTTTGGAATTTCTTTACGGGAAAACTGATGGATGAATTGCTTTCCAAAAAGGCACCCTAATGAATATGAAGGCCCACTGACTTCTCTTTTTATTAGTAATACTAGCCTGCAGCAATTTTTCAAATTCTTCCTCAAAATACAAATTTTGAGGACAGTAAATTTAGAAATGGGTGATGTACGCTGAGCGTGACATGGGAAACAAACGTATTCGTGTTCGCAGAGGGGATGATGAGAATCGGCCCACCTGCTAAGGAGAAGATAGAGTACATACAGACATACTATATACATACATATGCTAGGATCATTATAGTAATATTCTGAATGGATTGGCACAAAATGGAGTTTAGTTATACAGTGAAAAGACATGGATGATAGGTGAGATGATTCTAAATTGGTCATGGATGTAGTAAAGTCATAAAGTGCTTCAAGTGTATAGAATGAAGCGCAGTTAATGTTATGGTTAAATGTGTGTTATAGTCTCAGGTCTTTCAGTAGCCAGTAAAACTAAAAAAGCCTGTCAGCTCCACTTCATAGTCACGGTCTCTAGTTGATTAATATTATTAGCTTTGAGTGGAACACCTCAACAGCTGCTGGATGGACTGTCGTGACATTTTCAAC
>VUQG01011553.1:2994-33215 GCA_015106755.1 Etia nguti
CTCCCCTTTGGGGGGGGGGGGGGGGGGGGTTCACATTTGTCACACATACATGTTTCATGGCTTCAGGGCATGAACCTTCAGGATTTTCTGGTAGAGAGCAGAATTCAACCATCCATCGTTTACAGCAAGTCATCCAGGTCCTGAAGCAGCAAAGCAGCCTCAGACCATCACACTACCACAGCCATGTTGGATTTTATGCTAAATGTAACAGGATTTGAACTTCCCAAAATGTTTTGTTTTTGTCTTCTCAGTCTACAGAATATCTTCCCAAAAGTCATTAGAATGTTTTGTGGCGAATGTGAGATGAGCTTTTGTTCTTTTTGGTCAGCAGTGGTTTTCTCCTTGAACTCTCCCATGGATGCCATTTTTGCCATTTTGTCTCTTTCTTTTTGTTGAATCATGAACTCTGAACTTAACTGAGACAAGTGGCACGTGCAGTTCTTTAGATGTTGTTCTGGGGTCTTTTGTGACCTCCTGGATGAGTGATTGAGTAATTCTGGTACGTCGGCCAGTCCTGAGAAGGTTCACCACTGCTCCAAGTTTTCTCCATTTGTAGATAATGACTCTCACTGTGGTTCATTGAAGTTCCGGTCTTAGAAATGGCTTTGTGACCTTTTACAGACTGATAGATGTCAATGACTTTGTTTCTCAGCTGCTTCTTTGGATTGCAATCTGATTTATTGCTTTTGAGATCTTTTAGTCTGCTTAACTTTGTCATACAGGTCCTATTTAAGCGATTTCGTGAATCAACAGGTCTGGCAGTAATCAGACATGGGCGTGGTTAGTAAAAATGGTTAATCACAGTTAATTCATGATTTAACAAGGGGGAGCAATTACTTTTTCACACTGGATATGGTAGATTAGGATAATTTTTTTCCCTTAACAAGTGAAATAATTTAAAAACTACATGTTGTATTTACTCGGGTTACCGTCGTTTAATAATTTGTTTGATGATCTGAAACATGTAAGTGACAAATATGGAAAAAACTAAGAAATCAGGAAGGGGGCAAATACTTTTTCAAGGTGCTGTACCTGCACGTGCTAACTGAATTTCAACGCCGGGGTTGTGAGTGTAACTCACATTCATGCTTTGGAGGCACACTTCATGCATGAGATGTCAGTCAGTGCACTAAACACTGCAGGTCAGGAGCATTAAATACTTATTGACAAGCATTTAATATTTAAAGGCAAACAGAAACACAAACGTTATGTAAAAAAATACGTTTAAAAAGAATGTTAGACTCTTAGATTTGATACTAGGTTTAAATTGTCAAAAAAATGTTTACTTTGAATATCAGATCTGAAATGTCCATTAGTGTACTGCAAGGTATAAAATATGAGAAAAACAACCTTTAACAAAAAGCGGTCTGCCTAATTTTGACAGTGAAATGCTGCAAATGGAACATGGCTGAACAATCACTGCAGCTGCTCAGCTTTTTTTTTTGTATTTTCACCACAACTAGTGGAGGGTAATAGCTCTCGTCTAAGTGGAATATATTTATCCTTCACAAATGTCAAACCGTTGTTGCCACAGCATCGTTGCTACAACAGCAACGGCGTGTGGCAAGCGATTGCCACATGGGCATATCACACAAACACACAGATGCGCAGACACAGAAACACACACACACACACACACACATATATAACACACCTGTAAACATATACCGTGTGCCGGTATGTCAGCAACTGTCTCCTCCTCTCATCACATCCATAATACACATCTTCCTTCTGCTCCCTCCTCTTCCACACCCCACCCTCCAATCCATCCACACAGCCTCCCCCGATGTTGTGGCCTGCCCGTGACAGTAATTGAGGGAAGCTGGCTGGAACAGAGTGGGGAGGGTGGGGGGCGAAAGGGGAAGGATGGGAGGAGAGAGAGATGAAAAGAGGAAGGGAGGGGGAAACCATTCATCTGAGACCCATGGATGTGGAATAGCATATTACCGGTCTAATGTGTAATTAGATAGATAGGGAATAAGGTCAGTGTGCTCTGAGAGGGAGTAATAGCTGTTGGCACAGTGCCATCTAGTGGTGCAATAATGAATGGGAAGCCTAATCCTCAGGTGGACAGTTGTGGAATAAATAGGGGTCAAATTAGAAGTTAACAATGATTTATGACATATTCTTCACCGCCTGCGAGTGGAATTTCTCATGTGATTGTTTGCCATTCACACTTCCCGCGGTATAGCTGTCACATTTACCGCCAGACAATCGGGCATTTGTTCATTGTCATCGTGTGGTTCTTGTGCTGATTTGGCCACCTGATTTTAATGATTTTCCTGCTGATACTTTGATTGCTTATAATTTACAACATTTCAATTAGGAAATTAGTTACTTCAGTTTACCACAGACGGCAGGAGACACAGATAGATGTCACACACACATACATAGTGTCTCTTAAAGCTCGTGTTTATGTGTTTGCTATATTATGATTGTACCTCCTGAACAGAGATACCGGCCTTCACTCTTTGCATCCATATGACAGGTGGTTTGTCCAGACCTCTTGGAGCCAGGCAGATCACATGACAGGAAGCTGTTAAAGCTGTTGGGCCTGTGATAAACAGAATTACTCCCACCCTGTGGGTAGGCAAATAGTCTCTCAGTGCATTTACTGTAAATCTACAGGTATGTGTTAATGTATAAACAAAGCTCATGTTTTGCTAACATCATGGTGTGTACCAATGGAAATTATTTATTGGTGCATATGATGGAAGTACATGTTAGTGTGGACAGTGTTTGTTCACCTTTCATCAGACACCACGGCTAAATAAAAAGCATATTTTACATTTAAATGTGATGGGCTGGCGACCTATCCAGGTCATCCAATGACAGATGGAATAAGCTCAACAAGTGTTTAAGAAACTGGATGGATGGATGGATGACTATAAAGCACATGTGACTATAAAGCACAAATTTCAATCAATAGTCCATAAAGGCCCTAATTCTGTTAAGCTATAATTCTGCAAATCCTGTCTGACAGACTTTGTTCTGTGCACTTTCCAAATCCAGCTCTAGCACGCATAAAGCCTGCCTAACTTGCACAAAAACTGCTTTTATCATTACTTTTAATGAGTTTAAGCAAGCTCATATACTGCGGGCCTGCTTTATACAAGCGAGAGACAGAATAGAAACATTGTCATTTCTCATTAAATGGTTTAGCTTCTCTTGCGATACACATTTTCAGCAGGGATAATGTGTAATGCGTGCGTGCATTGTTAGACTATTGATGGGCATTTTTCACTGTGTTTTTCGACCTTTTCATAGAATATATGTACAACAGGAAAGAATAACAATATCTAAATAGAAAAAAAAAAAACCAATTATTATCCTCTCCCCAATCCTCCACCCCTAAGTGTCTGCATTTTTTTGTTCTTACCAGCACTAAAAGAAGGAAAACAAGTGGTACCAAAACTGGACTGCTGGTTAGCCTGCTGTCTAAACACAACCAAATCAAAATGCTCAGGATATTCACATATAACATACGAAAGTGTAAATGTGTGTGTGTGTGTGTGTGTGTGTGTGTGTGTGTGTGTGTGTGTGTGTGTGTGTGTGTGTGTGTGTGTGTGTCCACACCGGTACCCTCCTCTATCGTTCTATTACATGGGCCAGTGACTGCGGCATCTCTCCAGTTTCACCCCTCTGCTCTCCCAGACGTCTCATATTGCCCGGAGGGATGGTGTTGATGTGGGAGGCGGGGGAGAGAGGGAGGGTGGGTGACTACACACATTATCTGTCTGAGAAGAGCTCAAACCGCACGGCTGTAGCCTCTATCTTCTCTCTGCTGACTTTAACATCTAACATTTGGGTCCAGTAATCTCGCGTTGCTTTTGTTCACGGCGTACCGTGAATTGTTCGTTTTGGTGGCCGATATATCGGTTATTCACTGAGACAAGATGAGTGAGAAGCCACCTCTGAGTAACATGAGAGACATGAGAGTAACAGATCTAGAAAATAGGCTTTCATAGCCATATGAGAATTTAGTGGACTGGTTTCATTAGTGTATTTTACTTTTCCTAGATACCACTGGCCATTTTATTAGCTACACGTGTTTGATTCAGTTTTATAGCTATAGCGCCAAATCACCACAACAGCAGTCTCATTAATACAAATATCTAATCAGCCAATCATACTGAAGCAACTCATTGCATTTAGGCATGCAGACATGGTCAAGGTGACTTGATGAAGAGCTTGGAAAGAAAAGTGAATCAAGTGACTCTCGATGTGACGTGGTTGTTGGTGCTAGACAAGCCAGAAAACAGCACAACCATCTCTAGAGTTTACAGCAAATGGTCCGAAAACTGAAAAAAAATCTCCAGGGAGCAGCAGCTTTCTGGACAAAAAATGTCTTGTTGATGCCCGAGGTCAGAGGAGAATGGCCAGACTGCTTCAACCTGATAAGAGGACAACAACTACTCTCAGTACTAGGTATGCAGAAGAGTATCGCTGAATGCAGATGAGCAGCAAAGGACCACACTGGCTGCCACTCCAAACTTCAGTTCCTTGTATTACTGATTGAGGATGGTGGTGGTGGTGTAATGGTGTGCAGGACATTTTCTTGGCACACTTCGGGTGCATTATAATTATGTGTGCATTGCTTAAACACCCGAGTATTGTTGCTGACCATATCCATCTAAGGGTACCCATCTTCTGATGGCTGCTTCAAGCAAGACAACACACCACGTCACAAAGCTCAAATTATCTCAAACTGGTTTTCTGAACACAGCAATGAGTTGACTGTACTCAGATCCAGTAGAGACAATAGTGAAGCGATTTACTATCTTCCAGAAAGATCAATTAGATAATCAGCAGCCTAGAAGCATGGCTGGTCCTCGAGGCAGACTGTGCACAGATAAAAACCAGTGCACTTTTCACCATCCAATGACCTTTTCAGAGCTCAACTGAGCACCTTCACTGTAAATGAGTGTCATTAGTCTGCCCCCTAGTGGCGAAATGTTTTTTAAAATCCTCAGTCAACTATAATAGTGAAAGGGTAATCTAAGGTTTGCTGATTGTAAAATAATGACCATAAAAGATAATTGGCATTTAAAATGCAATAACTGTTACTAAGGACACTACATACTCATCTAAATAGTTATCTCTTATCATAAAGCAAAGGTCTCTGGCATGGAAGGTATGAGTGATTCCACCTTTGAAGGCAATCCTAGGACTGGTTTATCATGTGACGCTACTTTTTTAGTGCGATAGGTTTCTCTTTCGGTTCATCTTACAAGTCACCCTTGCACAAAAAAGCAGGAGACTATTAATACTCCCCACCATCACTGCTCATTTATTCAGCTGTTTAATTATGAGGTAAATCAATACCTACACTATTAAGGCGTATTTATCTTAAATCGTGTTTATTCATGGTGAACCTAATATATTCACTTCCTCTGTGTCTGATATCATTTTTAGTTAATGGTTCAGCCTTAATCCAACCACACTCTATCTCCACTGACTAAACGCCTCCGCAAACACACAGGAAGTGAGCACAGAGCACAGAGAACTAGATTTCTTGGAGAAAGCGTGGACAACAATCTGAGACAGGACATGTTTACTTCACACTCTTTGCTTATAGACGAATGAAGAGTAGAGTAGAAATCCTGATAGCAGGATAAACAACTGGGTGGAGACAGCTGCCTAACACACACGTCGCCACAGAGCAAACACCTTTACTGGACCCCACCTTTTAACAAAGCTACCTATTATCTCATTATGCTTTAATCTGGGAATGCAGAAATAAGCAAGGGTGTTCCTAGGGGAAGTTTGGGAAGTGCAAATAATTACCTGAAAACCACATAATTTCCACATACTTATTGTCACATATTTTCCTCCCCAAACGTCCCTCTTCATAAAATTTCTCGCAGCTATTCCTGAATCTTCATGGATCTCCATTTTATATAAATATGACACATTTCCATAAAGCTGCCTCTGAGCCAAACATGCAGTCACTCTGGCCACCCACACAACTCTGAGAGCGGACATGACTATCTTTGGCAGGAACTCATTGAGGGGAAGGGCTGATGTAACGGTATACAAAAAAAAACCTCAAGATGCTTTTACATCTGTGGGACTGTGGTAGAAAATACGGATTCCGAGTTTGGAAAAACTTCTGACAAAAATTAGGAAAACCTTTTTTTTCCCTCTTTTTTCAAAATTTTTACCATGTTGTCTACTACTTATAAGACAAACAAAACTTGCTGGGAACAAATGAGCAGATTTTTTAAAAGGTCACATCAATCACTTTTGTCCTTACAACCCTAGCCCGTGTCCTTCTCTGCAAACATAATTACATTGTGGAGGAGTGTGTCCTAAAATTAACTTTAGGAAAGGCTGCAAAGATGCCACAACTAAGTGTGTGGCATTGTTCGGCATTACTGTCTTCTTACCAAAAAAAAAATAAAATAAAATAAAGAGGTACAACCTTAGCCTCACAAAAACAGCACTTTTGTTATTATTATATCGATGAAACATTAGAAAGAGCTCGTCGACGTGCTTCCACCAGGCTATAAAGAGTTCATAAACCCGTTGGTTTCGTTTGTGTAAGCATATCTTAAGGTGCTGCCAGTAATCACTGTCATAATAAGGAGGAATGATGTCACCTTTCTTGTTAATCACTAACCAACAATGGAAGCAATGCTGCCTTTATTACCCCCTCAAGTGTTTTCATCCTCTCCAAATCTGGAAAAACACACATCTATGAGCAGACTATGCAGAACATTTCAATATCTCCAGTATCAGTGCACAATGGACTCCTTGTTAGAGCAGTCGACTGTTTAAACATTGTAAAAGAACTGCATGTTAGCCCTCTGACAGTCAATATGGCTTCTCATACTTTCCATTTGTCTATCTATTTCAGCATTATTATTAGGGTGGCCCAGTGGCTCGGTGCAGCCGTACATATGTGGGCGGGTGGCTGCTCAGTATGTGTGTGACTGGCACAATGAGAAAATGTCAGCGGAAGCAAATCCTTCCCTCTCTTCACGCTCTGCTCTCCATCTGGAGTCCCTGAAAATCTGCGACCTTACATGCCTCTAACAAACAGCCCACTGATACCGTGTGTGTGTGTGTGTGTGTGTGTGTGTGTGTGTGTGTGTGTGTGTGTGATGAAATGAGATCAAGGGTGGAGCGCTCTACCCACACTATTTGTTAAAGCCATGAATTAATATGCTCATAAAACTCCCGGAGATTTTTTGATTAAAGAAATGCATTTAGAAGATTTTAAAACAAATTAACAGCATTGGGAATAAATGTGTCGTGACACAGAAATGTGAGGCAACCAAGTCACTACGAGTGTATTATTTAGTATTTACAGAGAGGACAGATAACCTTTTCATTGTGCTTGACATTTGGAGCCTAACAATACTCATCTCGAGTAGTAAAGAGAGCATCTCAATAAACTCTTATAAGCAGGAATGTCTGCAACTGTGTGGAGAACGTAAACTCCCCTTTAAAGAGCAAGAAACCTCCAGCAGATCCAGGCTCAGGCAGGGTGCAGCTATGTGCTGGGACCGGTCTCAGTGAGGGGAAAGACAAAAGAGCAACGATGGACACAAACAACATGAAGGTAATGGCGTGCAATAGTAGCATATAAACTCATTAAAGAGGGAAAGAGTGGGTAGCATTAGCCCTTAGCAGCATAACTAAGGGATGGTTTAGGGTCACATGATCCAGCTTTAACTATAAGCTTTATTAAAAGGGAAACTTTTGGGGTGACTGTAGCTCAGGAGAGCGAGATACCAAACCAAAATTGCTCTCCAACCATAGGAGTGTGTGCAAATGTTGGATAGAAAGCACTTATAGGTGCGTTCTATATAAGTGTTTATGTGATTTGGTGAATAAGGCATGTCATATAAAGTGCTTTTACTGCTCATGCAGAGTAGAAAAGTGCTATATAAGAACAAGCCCATTTTCAGTCTAATCTGAAAAATAAAGAGGGCGTCGGTCCCTTCAGCCTGAACTGAGAGCTGCTTCCATGGGCTCTGCCTCCAGTTCCCGTTTAGAAAACTATGGGAAGTATTTCTGGATTTTACTGGGAGTCAATCGGTGTAAGCTAGAACAACAAACACTGTATTATTTATTGTCCACAGTAGACGATGAATGTCTCAGTGTCATTTACAACCAACATAAACTAACTTTTCAAGCTGATTTACAAAAAGCTATTAAAGCATTACTCTAAATTGCCCAGTGTCCAACAATTCATAATAGAGGATAATTCTGTTATTTAGATCTGAACAGTTCACACTATGTATCAAAAATACAAAATAGTACTCCACAGGTAGATAAACCTGAGTATTTTCCACTCTCTTTATATATTAATACATAAAATATATTCTGGAGGCTTTTCAGTTTAGTAAGTATGAATATGATTAATTGTGCTCAACTAAATATATATCTAAATATATAAATGTACTGTATACTACAATATTTGTATGACTCAGAATTAAAACAAACCCTTGCAGATATAGCCGACTGAAACAAAAGATCTTTAAAGAGTTTAATGTCTAGAATAGTGTTATTAGCTCACAGATGATGGACGAAGATGGTGATTAGTCAGCAAAAAAGAATGTAAGACTAACCGAATACTTATTGAATGAATGGATGACTTATAGAGTTGTTAAAAAAGTAACCTAAATACACAACAAAAGCCTCCCTCTGTCTGGTTATTACTCCTCAGCTCGTGCACAGACTTCAAAGCAAAAACACAGACATAACAAGGACTTTATCAGCAATACAGTTTACTGAATTATGTGTGCTTAACCTTAGTCTCAGTTTTTGATGTGTCTTTGATGTCATGTGCGGTCTGCAAATATTGGGAGAAAGGCCGGATCAGCCGGTATGTCTTCTCTAGATACACAAGTCACTGAGAAGTCACTGATCCAATGAAACCCTAAAAACAGTTTACATTAGTAATTAATTTTCAGAGAAGTGTGAGAAAGAGTTAAGTTACCAATAACATCGAGATGATGCAATAAAGGGAAATAATTAGAAAGCCTGGTGCGTAAGCAGGGCAGGGATTCATCACAGCATGGCGAAATACCACAGATTGTGCATAAGTGCTTAGCAGCTATCAATAGAAGTGTGGTTTTATGAAGAAAACAGCTCCACAGTGTGTGCTGATGCCACTGGGTGGAGGCAAAATGAAGGTGGTGTATAACTTTGTAAATATGCCTATGTGTGTTTGAAGAGGTCGACATATAAGTATACTTTTTAAGTTGAACTGCTGATCTTGCTTTTTTGCTTTGAGGAAGAATATAAACAGATCTAGAAAAACAAGACAGGCCTGTCTCTGCAAACTAACGATGAGTAGCATCAGAATATTTATATTAAATTAATTAGCAGGCAGCCGAGACTCGGGTCAAAACAGACAATAGAAAAAAAAGGGGATTTCAAACGAACAGTCAGCAGGAGGTGATTTCATTCGCCGGGAATCAGAGCGAAGGTATTCCCCTTCTCGAGGACTGTGGTTAGGACAGCAGCTATGTTAGCAGGCACAGAGCAAAGTACGAATGGTGAGAGATAAAGAACAAAAACTGATGATCATCAAAAGGTTTTGTTCACATTCAGAAGCCATCAAGAGCAAACATCAAGTGGAGCGCAAAACTCCTAAACCGAGGACTATAACTTGGAAGAGGCTCTGTGGGAAACGCCATTTAGTTCTATGTATAATTAGCAGATTACAATGATGCCCACATCACTATTGACCGGTTTTCCCCCAAACTAAGTTGCTAAATTTACCTCTGAAAAGGAGGCCTTTCTTCTCAGAGCATTTTTCCGACCAGAAGGACATTCCAACTGCAGTGATGTCACACAGTTAATCCCTACAAAGAAAAACCGCTGAATAAGACGAGTTTTGATGAATCTGTTTGTTATTATAATAAAGCTAACTTTAAATGCCCTTTTTCTTCTTTTTTTTTTAAAACAGTGACCTCTTTATTTTTTCATACTTTAAACTGGTGCATAAGCCATTCAGTCACTGTGCCCTTTTCTCAAACCAAACACAGACAGATATACACGCGTGCGCGCATACAGGGGACTTCCAGGCCAACACACCTACACCCACACTCAACAGTATTTCAACTAAGCAGTGACACATTCACTGCAGCCGTATGTCCTGGCATTTAATCTAAACAGATAACACACTACATTATGCGCACTATAGTTATTACTGTTTTTTTAAAGAGAGAAGAAAATGCCCTACGTACCAAACAGCTGCAAAGTCATCCTCGGCAAACTACTACTTTTGAAAAGGAGAAAAAAAACCTGCAGCCAAAAATTTAAAAAGGAGCCTTTATTCAAGTGTTTATGCAAGGTTTTTTGTTTTATTGTTTTTTTACTATTTAAACTAACATGGTAACTGCTAACATGTGCGAGGGTTACAGCTTGGAAAATCCTTGCACATTATTGGAACCTAAGTTAACTTCTTACGCAATTATTGACCTTTCAGGTCTTGTGCAACAGGTTAGCCAGACGTGGTATCTCCGTGTCACAGTCAGTTACAGTTCACAGGTTACTGTAATATGTAAAGTACAGTAAAAAAAAGTTTTGTGTCATTGGTTGGCTGTATTGCACTAACTAACAACAATTGAAGTCCACTGTGAAGTCAGGCAGGCTCACAAAATGTCAAAACACCCCCAAATTAAAGTGTATGACTTCAGGACTATTATGACTGAATGGTCAGTAGTAACCACGACCATAAAAAAACATGAAACAATTGACTTGGCCTTGTCCCTGAGCACAGTTTGGGTAAAGACCCATCAGGTGATTGTGTGTGTATGAGCTTGATTGAATTCCGAGCAATCCTGGAGGAGCAGAAGCCATTGTTGTGAAACGTGGAGGCACGTACAAAGGATGACCTCAGTTCAGCTTACTGATCTAAAAATTGTCTTTAGGAATTTTTTCATCTATTAGCAGTCTAGTGTTGCCAGAAAACTCCATGTATCTTCAGCTTGAAATTCCCCATCATCCAAAAGGTCATTAAGAAATAGCTGTGAGGAGAAACTGTGGAGGTTACGACTGCATGCATTAAATATTTAAAGAACGGTTCGTTTTTAGTGTGAATCTGTTGCACAGGTTCTACCTACTTTACTCCATGTCACCTCAATTCAATAATCAAACACATATAGAATTTTCACAGAGAAGGCAAACTTCTGCTTGCAAAGTGTACAAGCCTGTTATAAAAATTAGAACTTTATTTCCTTTAAACCACCCAGCATACAGTGCACAAACATACAGGCAAAACACAACAGCCACAATATTAACAAATATAATAATACTAACAAAGGCCAGTGTACTACATAATGAATTCATTTCAATAACTTCACGTAAAAAAAAAGATTTGAAACAGACTCTTGTGAGTTTAATCTTGTGGTCAAAACTATAGGTTACTACTGATACTTTCTTCTCCTGTTCTTGACGGTGATCCCAGACTTAGCTGAGAAATTCAAAATTTGGTATTTATTTTAGATGCATTTTATTGCCCTGAATACTGAATACACTCAGTAACACTGACCTCTGCTTTGAAAGACGTCTGGTTTCCTACATGACCACTTCAACTTTCTGTCTTAATTTGAGTATGATGAATCAGCCTGAATGAAGCATTGCTCAACACACTTCATTCAAAGATTGAAACCAGGATCGAGCTGAAACAATCACAACTGTGATACACAATTTGGCAATTCAGTTGTTCTGCACAAGACAAAGACGCCCACACCTCTTCTGAGCTCTGTTTTCAGGCTAAAGAAAATAAAAACCCGGAAGGGAGACTCTTCAGATGCGATTATGTGTGTATAAAGTCGTATACACAGCGACAAGGAAGTAAGACACTGGAGCTTAATGGGTTAAGCAGAGGTTTTTCACCAGAAAAGTGAAGTTTAAATCCCAAAGAAAGCTAAAATACTTATCTTTACAGATGCCTGAATACTTAAACATGTTAAATAAAGTGCCTTAAAATAATTCTGTCCTGATTTTTGTCATTCTATTTCAATCTGAATGCAGCATCGCTCAAAACGATTCATCCAAAGAATGAAATCAGGAACTGCTTACAGCCCACATGTATGCTGACTAGTCATCATCCTAAAACTATTACTAATCATATTACTAATCATACATCAAATCACAAGACTTGCTATGTGTGGCATGCTGCGAAAGCCAGTTTCAAAATTGTTTATTCCTAAGAAACTCAATATAAGATGGTGAATGGCGTGACAACAGGCAGAAACACAGACCACACCTTCCCAGTTCAGACTTCAAACACCCTGGACATATGCTGTAGGCGTAGAAACTACATTTCAAGTCTAAACCCAGAATTATTTCAGGGAATAATGTGGTTTGTTTTTTTTTTTTCTTTTCACAGAGAGGTGACGCTAACATTTAACATCATTTACAGAGGTCGTTCAAATGTTGTTTGTTTTTGCCTCTCCTCCGTTATGGCCGTTCATATGCCGATCACAAGGTCGAGATTAAAAGTAAACCTGACCTTGAGGAGCATTGTCGTCTAAGGAAACACCTGCACATTGAGGTTCTCCCCTTTTAAGGAGAAATTTAAGATTATGCATGTGAGGTGTGTGGTACAGTACCCAGATCTGATTAGAGGTTAGAAAAACGTGGTTAGGTACAACGGACAGTGGCCAGGGAAAGATGTGGGCTAAGGAATACATAATAAAGGATTATAGATTTTGTATTTATAATGGGTTAGAGGTTAGACGTGAGAAGGAAGTGGAAAGCAGTGAACAGCAGAGCAGCTTGTATGAGTGAATGAACGAAAGAGGTTATGAAAAGATTTTGTCATCTGACAGGTAGAACAACCCCAGATGTGGTAAAACTGGTTTAAAAATGAAGAAACACAGCATTGCAGTTTCACTATGACACCAGTTACCATTATGAAAAAAGAACATTTAAACAATTACTTTTATCTGTTTTGGCTTAGATAATCACATATATCAGACATAAGGAAATCATTAATTATACCGTTACTGCTGCTAGTCAATTACCATAGAGCTGTGGAGCCTCAGGTCTCCTTTTCTCTGAGTATTGTCATCTATTTGTCATCTGAACACAGATTTCTACCCTAATGAAGATAATGTGATACTGAAAACTCTGGCAGTGCTATAACATATAGATGGGTGAGACTGCTTAGTCATGTTCTGTTTTTAATGGTCAAATGTGAACTGCACAAATTAAGTCACAATATTGGTTGGAGATATTCAAAGCCAGCTAGATTGATTTGCTTCTTAACATTACCCAATTATAAAAATGCTATAAATGGCCACCCTGAAAAAGCAGTGATTATGCAAAATGTCCCAAATATCTTAAAGTCATTACTGCTTTATGTTGTAACATTACATGTAACTAAGCAGCATAGTAGCAGTAACAAATTAACCTGCCCGCTGTGTCACTAAATAGATAATAGAAATTTAAACACTGTAGTGGAGTAAAAACAGTAAAAAGTACAATATTTTTACACTGAAATGCTGTGAAAAGATAAAGCAGCAGAACACTTACATTTAGCTAACTCGTAGCCAAAATTATAAATAGGCCTTCCTCAAAGAGGATTCTACAGCACTACTTGATAAAATGCAGCCTACCTAGTTATTTTAATCCGCTGCGTTTTTTAATTAAATCACAAAAAACTCCAAAACAGATCAGTTTAGTCGAGGTTTGTCACATTTGTCGGTAAAAGCTGATTTCCAGCATCCCCTCGCACTAAAAACCCGGTTAAGCACCGGGAGCAGGACGTGTTCTTTCAAACGAATTTTCTGAGGCGCATGCGCACAGTCGCACCACTGCAACGGCTCTGCAGTCACCAGCTAGACGGTGACGTCACTCAATTCAAGCGATAGGCAAGCCCGGACACACACCGGCAGGCGATGAGCGGCGTTACTTATCCGACCCAGGCAACCGGGGGACCCAAAAAAACTGCTGAGCCGGGGACGGTTGAAGACCACGCCGTAGACCACACCAGCGAGGAGCCGGGACTATTCGACGGGGACCGTGTCGCGTTTAAGGGCCGTTTTTTGTTCCTCGTATAAGCATCACCGGGCTACCTGTCAGAGCAGCCTGACACGGAGCTTATCGCAGCAGGTTTTTATGGACGTGACAATGACTCTCCAGGATGAACTAACCACAGCCGCGGCGAAGGGAAACACGGCAGCGGTGGAGGCTCTTCTGGACAGAGGGGCTCAAGTTAACGGGACGAACAGTTTTGGACGAACCGCTCTGCAGGTCAGTGCAGTCAGACGTAACAGCCCACTTTCTCCCACTTACATGGGTCTCATCAGGCGGGCTAACTCAAAGTTTCCAAATGTCAAACGCAGGCATAAATCTTTATTTTCATTATTATTATTATTATTTTACAACCTATCTATTAGAGATTTATATTTATACATTTCATTAATAATAATAATCCTGAAAAAAAAAAAGAAAGAAGCGACGGGTCTGAAAGTGACGCGCTTTGTGGTGTTTATGGAAATCACGCGTATTTTTACTGAGGAAAAGCAATAATCGCGGATCCCTTTGGTTTATTGTAAAAGCTGTAACGGTGTCAGGCTATAGTGAAACGAAACTACAATATTGTTTATAGTCTTTGGATTGACTTAAAACGTTAGGCTGCATTGCCATATATGTGGCACAAAATACTTGACAATATAAAGCATCATAGTATATTTTTATGCTTTCTTTATATATATAGATATATATTTGAATTCATGGCCCACATGTTGCGCTGATCGGTAGTGAAATGCCGCTGTCCTTTCCGTTGTTGCACTACAACAACTACAATAATCCATCCTATCTGCATTCTTAGGAGCTTTTTAAAAAGCCTGTTGCGTCAGTCACAGCAGGCCTGTTTTGGTTGGGTGTAGAAGACTCGGGTTCAGGTAAAATGAAAGTCAACACTAAAGTCAGCTGCATTATAATAAATACATAAATAAATAAACGCACAGGGTTAAGTGTCTGTGGAAATGGTGCAAAAATAATTAACTGGCGCTGTGCTTGTGCTTAATGTGCGCCTATATTAGTGAGTGACGGTGGGCCTACATGAAATAGTTTTTGTGCTTCAGAGTAAAATAATCGGATTCAGTTAAATCGGTTGATTTGATTCCCGGTCATGTTTTTTGTGTAGGTAATGATGATGGGGAGCACGTCGGTGGCTCAGCTGTTACTCGATCATGGAGCGAATCCCAACGTGGGGGACTCAAGCACCGGGGCAAGCCCGCTGCACGACGCCGCTAGGACGGGCTTTCTGGACACTGTGCACCTGTTAGTGCAGCACCACGCAGACCCGCAGGCCAGGGACAAGCTAAACCGTCTGCCTGTCGATTTAGCCAGACTGCACGGCCATGGAGATGTTGTTGATTTCCTGGAGAGTCTGCAAAATCCTTAACGCTGTGATGTCTATTTTTCTTTTTTTTTAACTCCTTGCAGCCGGTTCTGAAGGTGGACTTTGCAGAGCAGGGGCCTAAAAAGGCCTTCAGCCGAAATTACACACTTGAAGTTTTGCTGTAAAATGTAATATTACTCTTTATTTATTCACTTTCGGTGTGTATCATTATTTTATTTCTAACGAAATCAGGATTGTCGATGGACCTATGTCTAAAAATGTAGGCCACAAATCGCAACATTTGTTAATTTAAGAATACGTTTTACATGTTTTGTTTAATTTGTTTGTTTTTTTCCAAGTGTTTATTTTCACTTTATAAACATTTTCCATGTAAATATAATGTACAGTTTTACCCAAATATTATATTGTTTGCATATCAGATATTTAACTAAATAATACAAAAGATATTTTAGAAAGAAATTGCAAATTTTGCGAAGTTTGTGAACTTTTTTTTTTCTCAAATCCAGGATGCACACTACTGAGTCCTAATCTCATTATTACCTGATAATAGAAATCACTGATATTCTGCACCTTGATGTAAACTCTAACACTGGTTTGTGAAGGCTGGACTGCTGTAGGATGCGTACTGGAGAATTAAAAACAAATGGAAGAATACATGAAATACGTGACTCTGAATTCAGCAGTTTAATTATCCAAAAGGAGCTTTTGAATAATTAAACTTTTCTTAAGTTGGGGTAGGATTAGATAAGTTTGTAACTGCTTCGTCCTGCTTCCTTTTCCAGCGTGTAAATTGACGGGTACGGAGTTGTCGGAGGCAACCCGCTGTGCCTGTTCTTTGTTCACCTGGTTTACTTGTGTTGCTTATTTTAATTGCTTTATTTCGAATATAAAAATAAAAATAAAACCAAGCGGTTTTGAGCCGATACAGACTGCATACAGCGCATGGTAGGGATTATTATCATGCCAGTATTTGTGCAAACGTTTATTTATTCAGTGAAGAACTGACACGTTTACTGAGCTCGCCTAAAGGTGCTTTAGTAGAGTTTTGGGTCAGAATTACTTTTATAGTGGTACACTACTAACTCCTCATTAACAAAAATAAAAAATAAAATCTGAAAACATAAGAAAATAAATTGTATAAAGCTGTGTTAAACATGAGTATAGCTTAGGTTTACCTATAACCAAAGGTGTATTCCACAACAAACAGAAAGACACTCCATAGGTCCAGTGTTTGCTTCTTTTTTTTAATTTTTATAAACAGTAACGATAGTAAACCCTTTCAAATAAGATTTAATTGATCCTGTGTCAGACAAAAGAGTATCTTTAAGTTTAAATCAGAATTAAATCAGTGATTTCCAGCACACTCCTGTTTCAAGAGCAGAAAATAACTAAATTGTCCCTCTAGGACATGAACACGTGTCGCAAACCAACTGAGAAAATATTCACTGCAAGTCCAAGTAACTCCATTAAGCACAAACTCAACTCAGATTAGTCAAAATCTAACTTTTATTGAGACAAGTTATTCATACTACAGAAAACAGGCTGCTGAAGAAGAGGCTACTAAATATGCTGTGCAATGTACAGAGTAAGTTCAAGTTCAGAAAATGTAACAAGAAAAATCTCAAATGACTACAATGATGCAACATGACAAAATTCCTAGCACATACAAAAATGCCCATTTCAATACATGCTTGGGAAAAAAAACAAACTTTCAGTACAGCAAATAATTTGGGTGTTTCCCCACCACGATCGGTACACGTTTACTGCCGATTTGACAGCTTTTCACTGACTTGGTTGAGTATTTGCAGGTACAGAGCAGCATGCCATTCAAAATGAGATGTTTTCTCTAGTCATTAAACACAGTCATGAAGGGCACATAAAAATGAAATGATTCCGTAAAGTGTCTACAAGAGTTGTCCGAATGAAGTAACATGTAGACGTTCAGTCATTCTCATGCTGACAATAGATTCAAGCTTGAAGAGTAGAAGCGTAAATGCAACTAAGGCAGTAATATAGTATTCATGTGCTAAACTTGCAAAGCTTTAAAAATCATCTTTGTATTACCAGAAACTAAGACACCAGTGGCTTACAACCAGACATCACATACATCTGAAATGTGTTTCGATCACAAATATAAATCCACAAAATACTGAATACTTAAAACCTTTTATTAGTTTTTTTTTTCCCTTAAATGTTTAGACCCAAACGTGGTAACTGTAACAAACGTCCATTTCCTCAACTACAGCTAGAGTGGAATGGCCCTCCCACGTAACACTGTGTGAGAGGAAAACATGCTCCAGACATAAATGAGTGATCTCTGAATCAGAGTGAAGAGTCAACACAAAACACTGAACATCCACCTGAATAAAGAAGAAAAAAGTGGATTATTTCATGTGAGGCACTTTGTTGTGATTCACTGATGACGATTGGACGGGCAGGGTTGAGTTTGCGGTCGGTGTTTGACTCCGTGTGGGTGGTTGTCTGGTCTCTTTATCCTTTCTAGTCGTTTCCTCTGTGTTTAGTGCTTCGGTATCATTACCGAAGACTGAGCCATCGACTGGGACAAAGAAAATATGTTATTACCGAAGTGCATCACTGACAGCGTCAAGCAGGCTTTTCTATACTTAGGGAAAGTCGTTAGCAACATTGTCTTTAGAGAGTCCTCATTTTTTATAAAAAGTTAGCACTGTCATTAAAGAAAACCAAGTTTTGGAGAGAAACTAAGAAGCATTTCAGGCACATTCGGTGTGAAAACACTGGAATACCGAGTGTTTTTCAAAATTTTAAATAATACACGTTTATCATGGCGCAAGTAGCCCTAATAATATGCATTTCTTGGTCACAGTAACAGTAAGAGATCCAACACAGCACAATGTGTCCTATTGTCTGAGTGAGTCCCCCCCCTTTAGAAAATCGTAGGCATTTTTTTCAAAATAGCCATGCACCATCAGGTTTTGTTATTCTTTGAAAATACTGAGAGAAAAAAAACAAGTGAGATCAAAGTTCACGATAACCAGATAGAAAGTAAACAGACCCTCTTTCACAACTTGCTGAATGGAAATGAATCATCATAAAGCCGACAGCTTACTTTCAATGTATTTATTGTCTGAGCCCAGTCCATCTGACTAATCTGGGGTATTGCAGTTAACAGGATACTGCTAGCTTTGTTTGCATTCTCCTTCATCGTCTTCAGTACATTGTCAACACAGACCTAGGACGAGAAGAAGAGGAAAAGAGAAAAATGTACGGCAGCCATTTAAGAGGAATCACTTGCAATGGTGCAAATTTCACTTCCTTTAAAATGTCACAGCCACGCATTTTGAAAATAACCATCTTGGTGTGTATTTTTATTTTGTCTACTTTGTGTGAAGTAAACACACCTCCGTGCACATTTCTTGAAAGCAGAGCATGATGTAAAGAGAGGCACCATCTTGTAAAATCAGAGCTGCTATTATGAATAGATGATGTATACACTTTAAAAGAGCAACTGTGTGAACTCACAATCGCGTAAATTTAATGCACATTATGTGCCCCCATCTTTACTCAAGTCACAATTACACAAAAACGCCAACAATTTTACTTTTAATGCGTTTGCTGAACAAACTAGTTCAACATAATGGTGAATAAAATGCACTCAGCTGAAAAATGACACCACCCACTCTTCCCGTAAAAAGGCCAGTGTGGTTAATGTAGATGTCTGCTTTTCTCAAGAAAGATACATTTTCATACACTACATGCAACAACACACAATTTCTTTTGCAGCTATGCATTACAGGTGTCATTTTTCAACAATTTGAAAACAAAAACATAATCGTTAGTGTGAAAATACTTTCTGCATTACTAAGGTGGTCTGTGGCTATAATTTACAAGATTATTGTGAACAGTAGTCAGTCCCCCAATGTGGAACCAGTTCAGTGCATTTCCACAAATGACTGGAAGTGATGCTAAAAAGCCGGCATCAGTAGGGCTACACAAAATTGCTGAGCTAAAAACCACCAAAACCAGATCTCTGTGTGTGAGAAATTCATGAATGTCTGGCAAATGGAGAAAATGCTTTTCTTTCCTGTAATGTTATCCCTTAAAAATAAATAGATAAAACCCTCAATCTGGCACCAAGGCACAACTGTTTGCACCTTCCCTGTACTAGTGGAAAAAAGGTACGCGAGTATTATCTTAATAGCACTGGTTTAGTATCGCCATAAAAAAATGAATAAAATGAAGTGAAAAAAAAAAGTTTCATTCAAAAAAAATAAAAATAAAAAAAACTTCTAGAGGTTGTAAAAGAAAATCAATTTTCAAATTAGAAAACAGAATTATGTAAAACATTACTGTCAAATTATTTTTTAAAAATCTAACTCATTTAAATGAAATATCACTTCACTTTAGAAAAAGAATGAAAACATATTCATGTGTGAGTGTGGCAGAAACATACAGCTACTGGACAACACAGAGAGCAGCTGATTGTGAAAGTATCGGCTTAACCAAATCAGTCACGTCAGGAGCTGTGAGTGAGCCACAGCACTAGGTGGAAAAACAATATTTTGCTCTTTGCACCTGTACTGGGATTGCTGCGTACATTTTACAACCGTCACCTGTGCCCTGAAATTTAGTGACTCATTACATGGTTCAGTTTCGAGCCACCTGAACCATGTATATGACACTAGCAATCACTTTACTCACATGGCTAATGCAATACAGTGGAGGACCTAAAAATCAAAAACAGTGCAATAAGCAGTTATACTGCACAAACGTGGAGTTCTCAGTCCCATATTTTTGTATATATGCAGTGAAGTACTAGTCATCTTAAATCTATCATTCTGAAATTCATTCAGCCACAACTACAGTGTATATTACAGTAAGTTGCACAACATTACTTCCATCCTGTGTACCTCCTGTAACCTTCATTAACCCTTCCCTTGAGTGCTTGTTTTTATGTCACACTCAATGATTAGGTTCATGTTTTTGTGGTATTTGTCAGGATGAAGACAGTGTAGCTGATGACTCAGTGTGACTCAACCTCCTCTGGCAGGGCTTCCACCGGAGGCTGGCAGACAAGCCGACTGGTTGGAGAGGGACAAGGAGGGGGGAGGCCAGGAGGTAGTATCAAGCTGCGAGGGAGTGAAGGGGGGGCGGAAGGATGTGGCGAGCATTCTCTAACAGGAGGGGGAAGAGGTCAGCTGCAGGAACTCGGAAGTGGAGTTGTGAGTTGGGCTGGATCAGTTCTACATAAGCCAGCGCTCGCCCACACGCAGTACATCAACTGCATAATCCAGAGCGCCTGACAGAGGCCAGGTCACTCGGAAGCCATAAGAAGCCACAGATAGTTTTGTCTACTTATGGAGCACAGATGTTAAAAACCTCTAACCCATCATTTATAGTGAGAGTGAAAAATCTGGTTTAGAAACTCGCTGTGACACAGTAAACTTTAAAACTACAGACACTACTTAAAATACACTGCTGAAAAAAATTTAAGCAAATTTATCAGATAAATAATACTGGACATCTATACTGATATGCTGGAGGTCATTTTGGAGCTCTGGCAGTGCTCGTCCTGTTCTTCCCTGCACAAACAAGCAGATACTGGTCCTTTGGTGGTTTTGACTTTCTACAGCCCTGTTCAGCTCTCCTTGAGTAACTGCCTGCCTCATCAAATCTCCTCCAAACTCTTGAGACTGTGCTCGAAGACACAGCAAACCTTCTGGCAATAGCACGCATCGATGTGCCATCCTGGAGGAGTTGGCCCACCTGTGCAACCTCTTTAGGATCCACATATCCAGGCCTCATGCTAGCCAAATGCAAAACTAGTGCAAAAAACAATCAGAAAAGATGAGGAGGGAAAAAATTTCAGTGGCCTTCACCTGTAAAACCATTCCTGTTTTAGGAGTTGTCTCATTGTTGTCCCAATGTTGTCTCATTGTTGTGCATCTGTTAATTTCATTAATGCCAAAGCAGCTGAAACTGATAAACAGTGCCCTCTGCTACTTAACTGGCCATATCAATTGTTTTATTTTAATCTTTAATTGAATCGAATCACTAAAATTAAATGGCTTAAAACTAACCCTTTAACTCTAATTAGAAAGAGGCAAGATAAACTTTGTTCCCACAGCTGAACACTGCAGAAGTGCCAACATGTTTCTGTACGAGACGAGTGTTTATTGCTTTGGCATCGTAAACATATCAGACTTTGTTATCTCAGAGGTAATCTGGGGGGACTGGATATAATTGCACTACAATTATTTTACTGCGCAATTTGACACAAGAAGTGGACGTGTGTTTAAATTGTGTTGCACAAAAGCATCTGAGGGAACCCGTGACCTGGCCAAGGCCGACCTCGCACGGCTTGCCAAGATGGCCTTTGAATGAGCTTCTGAAGAGCACCCTGTAGTTAAAAGGTTGCCGCTGCTTATACCTGGTTGGCCAGCCAGCAGGAAAGGCAATTTTCTATTTGTTGGTAAATTTTGTCTTCCATTGTAAAGAAACAAACAAACAACAACAAACAAAACTACGTCTGCACTGCGGTCTTTGAGTGATGACGTGATGAAACCTGCTTCTGGGCCCAAACTACTCTGTGTTTAATAAGGCTGTTGTGTTTTTAACATGTTTTAATGCTTTGCATCTTGTTTTATTTAATCTCAACAAGCCCCTAAAAACAGTCAGTGATCACTGTCAGCCTCTCTCAGTTTTTATTACCGCTAATAATTTTAGAGCTCAGTTTTTAAAACCTTACGATGTAACTACAGCTCAGCCCATGCAGCAGTATATTAATGACTAACCTCGTATTGTGGATGGATTATCTCAGTTGTTCTCCCGAGTGAAGTGGAAGTGGAAAAAAGTTAGCGTTTGTCCTCCAGCTTGACTGTTTATATTATGCTAACATAGCTGTGTCGCTAGCGATCACGTAGCACATCATTATATACTAGCTAGCCAAACTTCAGTAACCCTACAAACGTCACTGCTGTTTAGTTTCCTGTCTTCATTTATGTCGGAAGTGATAGCAGAGCTCTACGTCTTAATTTGTTTCAGAAATCTCTCAGTCAGAACCATGCTATATCATGTTTAGGTGGAAACTAGCGAGCTAACCCCCTGCTAACTTCTAACACTGTTAAATTTCATAAATTGTTTTCATGGATGCCTGGATGTTAAACTTAATTGTTACACCTGGTAAAGCAGCAACACTGATCATTTTATTACAGATGAAAGAATTTAGACAGTTTTTCAACTCTCAGTTATGGTGCAGTGATTGTTTGACTTTGGGACCTGCAACAGAGTTTGGGCCCAGACATGGCTAATGACATCAGACTTAAAGACTGGATAGTCTTCTTTGTTTTTTGTTTTGTTTTTTAAATGTATCAACACAAGTCATCAGGGCATGTGCTGGATCAGGCTGAATAGGATGACTGTCGTTTAGGAGGGTTTGAAAGGTAAACTCCTAAACAGTCTGCTGCGCTTGTTGACATTTAGTCACAGTATTATGAGTCTACATACTTTGAGGTGGGATTTTTGTGTCATTTTTTTAAGCTGTGGCACAGGAGAATGATATCCATATTCCTTAATCTCCAAAATAATTAGTGTGTTGTTAAGAAATGAATGTTAATAAATGATTTTTTTTTGCAGTTTGTTTTTTTAAAAAGCCAAAAAACAAACAGATTCATCTGCAAACTCTGCTGATCACAGCTAAGTAAAGATAAAGTACGAAAGCCAGTTTGAGGATCGCAGAACAAACAAATGATGATTAGGCTGCAAATAAATGATATGATAAATCCAGCCTAATGCCATTAGCTTCATGCTACCCTTTTCTTTAAAGTTGTGCAATTATCTTCAGGTCTGATATCAAAAAGCGTACATTTATAAAATCAGTCATATTCATTAAGTTCTTAAATAACGCTATCTAAATGTCGTATAAAATTAAAATGTTTAGGTTGGTGTTTGTTGTGCAGTGGGCCAGGGAAGAGGCACGATGCGCCGTTAACTGACCCAATTTAACAGGGCATCATCCACTGGCACTGACTCACAAGACCAAGACTCACAAGACTCACAAGAAGCTTGAAACATCAAAGTAATAAAAACGACAGTTAGGACCTCTGGCCCGCCACTCACTGCTTCCTCGTGCTCCTTCCAACAGTCGTAGTCTGTTGCCATGGCAATGCTGGCATAGCACAAGCCAGCCTCCTTGGCGAGGACCACCTCTGGCACGGTGGTCATATTGATGACGTCAGCACCCCACTGGCGGAACATCAGGCTCTCTGCCCGCGAGGAAAACCGAGGCCCCTCGATAGTCAGCATGGTCCCTCGCACATGACACTTGACCCCCAGACTCCGCGCCACCTCCACCAAAACCTGCAGGGAATATCACTATCATTCTGGAATAAATCACTATGCGCGAGGCTGGGCGGCAACTGCTTATCTGTATGCCATTTCAGTCTACTGCAGATAAGCAGATATTAATTCTAAACACAGATGCTACCCCCAGGAAAACACTGTGTCTGAGGGCCCATTATGTTTCTTGACCAGGAGAAGTTTTTCATGTCAGTATTGGAAACTTCAAGACAATTATGGTTTTATTCAACCTGGTGCATTCTGTGGCCCGAAAAAACAGTAGGTAACCAGCAATTAGACAGTAAAGCCTTTCCATCAGCACACAGCAGCAGATATCCCACGTTAGTCGAGGTTCTCATTTCTGGAAATGATGCTGGGTTAATATTTGTTAGAATGGGTACGTTGGTTCAGTCAAGGGTGCTGCCACAGCAGAGCCCGCAGAGGACAGGACACACAACTCACCACCAAATTACCTGTATTACTTTCCCATCCAACAGGACATCGCTTAGACTTGGTGCTAGAGAGCTGGCAGGTTAAAGACCATTTAATGCCCGTTTGACGGCATCGGATATTTGTGCTCTCATACGCACCTCAGTCATGTAACGTCTAGAAAAGCATCACAAAAAACCTCCTTTATGTTGTCAGACAAAAAGAGCTACAGTGATGTGCATTTTATGCTATCAAGACTTACATTGAATAAAAATATTCTCTTTAGGAGAATTTAGTATACTGAGCAAAATTACATGTCAATAACAAAATTATGAAATTACAAGTCTGACATGGGACGTGTTTAGATTTACAGACTTACCTCTCTAGTTTTGTTGCAGAAAGGCTCAGCCATGGGGATGTGGCAAACACCTGGGGGACTGGTGGGCTGACCATCGTAGAGTGTTTGAGACCTCTTGGTTGTCCTACCAAAAAGAAAAAAAAGCACACTGGGTTTCCATGACAAAAAGATAAAACACTTAAAGACGTAAGATTAATATCTTTATATTTTTCTTTTTAATTAGTTTATCTGACCTAAAGTTGAGAAAAAGTGTGAAAAGATATGAAGAATAACTGCAGAGAGAAATACTGGGAATGACCATCAAAATCATTCTAGATAACACGTTGACATGAAAGAGGTCCTCAAGGATAAATCATTTATGTCATAATCACGACTATCTGACTGATAGAAATCTGCTAATTTTTGTGGCATGACCAGTTTCATGGCAGGCAGGACTATAAGCATCAACAGAATGGAAGAAGCCAGGTCTCAAGCTTCGCTATAACAACCAACCTAAAGTTTCCCCTTCTGCTGAGTCAGTGCTGTTGCAAGAGGCAAAGTGCCAGCCTGTGTCCCCATGGTTCTTTATGGCGATAGGTCAGGAGTGCACAAAAGGCTGATTCACTTATCCAAGTGACCTGAAAACATCAGGATTTCTGTGCTCCCATGTAGCCTCTTAGCTTCTTTTGTATAAAGTGAATTCTGTGTGGGTGCAGTTTCTTCTCTAGCTTGCCAAAAGTGACTTTATGCACATTCACATGATTTCCTTTGTAACTGTATTCAAGTGCATTAGCTACATCATGCTGAGGTTCTGCTGGTATACACCAAATAGACCCATCTGACTACATTAGTAATCCAAAAGGTGAGAGATTACGTAAGTGAAAGAATTGTGATGATACATTGACTGTAGCTTCAAGCAGTGGCCTTGCATTATACAGCAATACTCTTGCAATGAAAGATGCGGACCAAACAACCAATCAAAAGGTGTGCAGCATGAAATGACGTGCTCGTCAATGGGACACCAGCACTTGTTTTTAAAATAAGGAGGGGAATTCCAGCCATGCATCAAATCTGATGATTCACGTATCAGTACACACTCCACATTACGCCCTACTCACATTTATCACATCCATGACTCAGTGTGCTTTGCACCCTAAGAGAAATCTCATAGTTGAAAAACACAAAACACATCATGAAATGGAAGACAGAGTTGCCTCGGCTGCAGATCATTAGTTCTGTTTTCAATATGCATGACTAGAGCTAATGTCAGTCATTCCCAAGATTTAAATAGACGCATCAATTGTTCAGAGAAGGCTGTGTGACTGTTTTAACTGTTACACAGAAACCAAAACAGAGAGAAGCCAATAAGGAAAGTCATGTTTGGGACAAGGAACACAAGGAATAGTGAAGATCTGTATGTTGGTCTAATAAGTCATAATGTTGTTTCTAACAAAATGCAGTTAAGGTGAAATGATGACATCTGCGAGAGTAGTTTTCATTGAAGCGGGTGTGATTGTTCTTTGGGCTGTGCTGGTGACACTGCTGGCATTTCATTCAGATCTCAACACTTCAATGAAAAAAAAGCTACCATCCCATCTGGTTACTACTTTAGCGGGACATTAGCACAAAACACACCTACAGCCTGTGTAAGAACTAAAGAAGGAGAATTAGAGTGCTACACCGGATGGCCTCCACAATAACGGAGTGCCTAATTGGCATCCTGAGGCTTGAGCCCAATTGGATAAATTAAAAGCAGGAACAAATGCTGAGCATGAAAAGTCTTAAATGCTTCAGGTGATGACCTTATGAAACCGTTTGAGAGAAGAGTGTGTGCAGAGCTGTTATGATAGCAAAAATCTGACTTTCAAGCTATGCCAAAAATTCATCCAACCAAAGTATCTGATACCCCAGCACAAACAAAGAAATATATAGTGTATACAGAGGATTGCTGTGAGTTATACATTGCAGAAACCAAACCACCAACAGCTTTGACGAATGAGAAAAAAAAAACATTTATGCTTTCTAATACTCATTTTTTAAACAGTGTGCATAAATCCAGATGTGTCCTTTAATAGTTGTAGTGTATTTTTATATACAACTGACTCATGACACAGCTTATTTTTCCTTTTTGTTTTCTTGGGGATTAACAAATCCTAAAATAATTATCTTAGACATACAAAATATGAATGCCTCTGTCAGAAATCTTTTAAGCTGATGCCCAACCCCATCTCTTACTCATAACCTTGGCAGTGGAAGAATTTAAAAAATCAGTGTTTGAAAAAAGCTCCAGAAATCCGTCTCTCTGCTTAAAGATAAACAAGGAGCTGAGTACAATGCACAAGGCTACAAAAATCAAGTTATCATGGTCTGGTGTTTCATTACCATTTTCACTTCACAATTACCGTTGTAGAAAGTGGCTCACACACCCTGTAATTATCAAACAGTATAATTACTTCAAAACTATACAAAGAATGTTGTTTGATCTCTTTTGTGGGTTCATCCTCAGGTTCAAACCGAAGTCTCTACTTGAATCACAGTTTGAACAGTGATAACAATCAGGTTCCAGAGCAATTTAACCAGTTCCCCTGCACCTGAATATTTCCTGTACAAACAAATCTGAAGTGTAAGAATCCGAGAGGATGAAGGGTGTCGGGGCTCCCAATCAAAAAGGGGTCAGGAGCTCAGTCCTTTGGGATAGTTCTGAGTAATGGGCTCAGAACCCATCAAAAGGAACCAGTTGACACTGAGGCATTTCAGGCATGTCCAACTAGAAGGAGGTTCCAGAGTACAGCCAGGAACAACTGAAGAGATTCCATCTCTTTATTAGCTTAGAAATGGCCGAATGTCCGATGGACAGAGATGGATAAGGTGGCCAGAAGGAGACTGGTTTGGACATTTTTTGCTTAGACTGACCCTGCAACCCAGACTCATAAGTGGCCAAAGAAGAACAAAAATAAAAAATAAAGCAGTAAAGAGTAAAGAGTAATTTTAACTTCTTCAGTCATGACACCGATCTTGTGGCCCATTGTTAGGTAATGGTGCTAATTTTAGCCATAATGCAACGGTATTGTTCATGTGGCTGAGAAAACCTGCAGTCAGTTGAAACCAAAAAAAAAATTGCTCTGATGAGTGATGAAACACTTATCCTGCTGAAAACACTGAATCTACATGAACTACATAAACTTTTTTCCTGCATTACTGAGTGTGCATAAAACAATTTAAGATGAGCTACATCCAAAAGCAAAAGAATTTCTTGCAAAGGTTAAACTTAGAACCTGACAGTCTGTAGATGCATTTTAAAAGTACAATTTAGCACAGTGTTAGCCATGATTAGAATCTGACAAAGTAAGCTCTTATGGTGACCATGTGGTTTGCACACAACAAATAAGCAGAGGTGATGGCATGAAGTAAAGCCTTCAGCAGCACAGCATGCTGTCACATGCTGTGGGACAAGTCTGTGCATGTCCCAACAAGCAACTTCCTCATTTACGATAAACAGATCCTGTTTGTTCTTGATACTAGTAGTTTATCGACTTCAACAAAACAGACAAACCCACATGCAAACTCACTCATGTTGAAATTCATAATAGAACACACTGACATAAATTAGGGAAGGCAGATTACAACTTATCTCAATTCAGCCAGCTGCATGCCAACTCATGAGTCATAAGGAATCCTTTTTACACCTCTCAATGCACATATTGTGCCATTTAATAAAATCTCTGCCGTCAACTAACTGAGAGAACAACACTCCCACAAGGTCGTGCTCTTGGTACGCTACAGCAGAAGTATATGCGTGTATGCCTTGAGGTGAGAAACTGCTGACAAGCTATTTTTTCCCTCCATGAAACAGAAAAAAATTATCAGGGTTTACCAGCAAGTGTGTTTAAGCAAGAATTCAGTCGCGTGCTACAGTTTTAACCACAGCCATACAATACCAGCGATCACTTGCAAGCCATAACCTTTTATTTACCTCCCCCCCGATTTGTTTTGTCATATTTGTCATTTATCATCGCATTTCAATGCTTGTTTCCCTCTGCTCCTTTCCCTTCACCTTCCAAAAAAAAAATATTGTAGCACATGGCTGCCACTTCCTCCCCACCATCACCTAGTGCTTCCTAACCAGAGGCTATTTTCTCTCTCAAGTAAGATTTTTTCCATACAATACAAAATAATGAGCATTAAAGATAAAGCTGTGAATTCTTGTGGATTTCGAGGGATAAAACAATACTAGACTCAAAGTTTTTTTTTTGCCATATAAGATATCTAGTCTGTTTTACAAAGTGGTTTGACACCAAATATCAAAGTGTATATATGAGTTTATTCATTTGTATACGTTTACTTCTATAAAATCCCCAAAATACTGTATCTTTATTAGTTTATTACTTGGGATGTTATTTTTTAATCACGTATTTTCAGTGCAAGGACAGAGACACTTAAAAAGACTCATCCTCCGGTCAACAAGGTGACTCGAGTCACACTGTGACTCTGTGGACAGGAAGGAAACTGACAGGTTATAAACCAATTCAACCTGTTCCCTTGAATATTTACTGCACATACCAGTCTGTCTTTAAAAAGCCAACGATCAGTGTTCAGTCACTTGTCCTGTTACCATTTGTTGCATGGATACTAAACGTTCCTTTCAGTCTGTATATGGAAGAACTACCATCCCAAAACCGGATTGTACACAACTGTACATTTGCTGCACACAGTGTATTTTTATAGCATTGCGTGTTAAAATATTTTAACAAGCTAACTAATCATATTATATTTTCCTTCATTTACTAAATGTTATCAAACAGATAAAAGGTAATCAGTCTGAACTTTGACATCTTTTTAAATGGAAATCCAAATATTTATTAGATGATTAAGACTTCAAAATTTAGTAGTAGTAGTATTTTTTCCAGCTGCTACCTCTTCCAACTACATAAATACATTCAAAAGAATCTACAGTTGCCCCCCGGTATTCACGGGGGTTAGGGACCACAACCACCCGCGAATAGCTGAAGTCTGTGAATACTTGAGACCGCCTCTAACCATGCTTGTAACTGCTTACTTTAATAGTTCAAACACCAAATATACCTTAAACCATCCTAAAACACTTTAATATAATTTCAAAGTCATTATGCAACATTTCTCCTTAAAAATATAAGGCTTATGCTTTTTCAAAGCAGTAAACTTGTTCAGGGTATACAAAGAGGTCAAACTGAACATAAAGTCGCTCTCTATGCTGACGATTTATTGCTTTTTATTTCAAATCCACATACTTGAGATGAGATAGCATTTATTTGTCAGTTGCAGTTGCCCACAACTGAGATGACAGACCTTGCCGACCGTACATACAATACACAAACATCACATTGGGGAGACAGGTCAGCCTAGGTAGCAAGGGGGGGAAAAAACAAACAAACAAAAAAAACATTGAAATGTGTAACACAAAAGGATAATCCAGGAATGCACAGATATCAACACACCATAACACAATAAAACACAGACAAGCAACATGGGAGAATATTCCAGTGTGTACAGCTGGATCTGGGACCGCTGCAATGTTCGATTGCGCCTCCAGCTGATCCGCTGTCCACATCGGAAGGGAGGTAAGCATGGGAGGAGGCGTTGGATTCGGGGGAGGGAGGGTGATAGTGAGGGCGTATCAGTATCGGTGTACATGTTTTGTGCGTTTGTGTGTATCCCATGTTCAGCTGAGAGAAAGTGTCACCACGCCCAGTTAAGCGAAGGTCAACAGTCTCCAGTGGACCCAGGTGGCCTTGAAGGAGGGACAAAGAGTTCTGACAACAA
>VUQG01011554.1:23543-34531 GCA_015106755.1 Etia nguti
CATGGGGGCCCTGGGGAACCCCCCCCCCCCCCTCCCCGAAGCATGCACTATAATCGCTGTGGGACCCTTCATAACTCTGCCTGCTCTGCCTCACACACCTGAGGCAGTAAAAATCTCAAACTGTACTCCGTGAGCACATATTTCTTTCCGTTTCTCTGACGGTCTGCATGCCTGCCTCCTATCTGTTTCACACACATACACACACACATGCATGCACAAACACACTTTACACTCCCACAGCTGCTGCTCTTGTCTGTGCCGTGTTTTTGTTTTTTTTTTAACACGCTCTCTCCCTGTTTTTCATGTTGCTCTCTGACCAGAGCACTTGCTGTGTAGGAGGCGCGGCTTTCTTTTTCTCATTCACACACAAACACACATCTTTGAGTTTCGAGATCACAGAAGGCCTGTGATCACGCTCTTTTCCTGGTGACTCTGTGTTTAGTGCTGCCTCTTGAGATGGTGAGCCTGTAGGCATGCCAGGCCCCTCTCTGTCCACCCCCCCCCTCGCAGTCGCCCTCACCAGGGGGCCTTCGGTCAATCTTTCTGCATCGGTGCGTATTATGCAGCATTGGACAGTCTAACCCTTCATTGCACTGCCTACCCACTCTCAGACTCTTGGCCCCCCCTCTAGGTAGCTCCAGGCGTTCGCCCTTACTTTTGCCTCACAACTCATGACAAGCACATGATGTGAGAAAGACCACGGCTCAGGTATAAGCTGAGACAAAGGCATAAAGGCCAGCTTACTGCCCTTGTGAACCATTTTCTATTGTGCTAGGATTATTCCACCTTGTAGGGAAAACGCAGAGGCGTTCTCACATCATGTTCAGGAAATCCTACGCTCACGTGCGACTCTGTATGTTCAGTCAGGAAAGAAGAAACAAAGAGACAAATGGAAGAAACACGGTTTTAATTGGTCTTGGAATATACGTGCCTTTTGTGTGCAAGTTAGATGCAATTTCCTTTTTCTCAGAGGGATTGAATTAAATGAATTGAATCGCTTCACTGGTTAAACACTGCATATGTACGGAAGCTCCGTTCACATTATGTATCACAGCAGTCCCCACTTCAGTGTGTTCCAGTCTCTTTCTTTGCCATTTTTCTTTGTCAGCTCAACTTTTGATTAGAGAACAAATTGCTTCCCTGCACGTACTCCCCTCGCTCTCTCTGGAAAGACGCGGGGAGCTGCAGCCCCTGCTGGGAGCCCTAGAGACTCGTCTTCTTTTCTGTTTCTCTTGATTTGGTATTAATGGAAGCAGAAGTTCTATAAGGGTATTGTACTGTGTACGTAGCTCTGTTCATGCCAGAGCAGTTTTAGCCATTATTAGAAGCCTTGTTGGAGGATTTTTAGGCTTTTCCCTTTGAATATCCTGCTCTTGTTGGCTTTAACTCTTTTCTATATATTTGACAACCTCCTTAACGACGAGTTCTGACACCTCGGTATATGTCAATAAAGACGTGGTGATGACTATTACATAGAATAGTTTGCAGGTATCTTTGATTTCTTTTACTCCCAGTGTAGAGTTCAAATTAAAGGTGCTAAAATATGAAATCGTGACTTTTTTCTTTCTCCTGTTGTCCATCTCACAGAATCCTTCGAGGCCTTGTTGTGGCAGGCGGAGAATTACACCATCACCCTCTTCCACGATTTGTACCACAGCATGGCTGATCAGGCTGCGGGCCCCGTGCGGGAACTCTTCACTGACATCAGCCTCTTCCTGCTGGGCTCTGAGTTCAGTGTCGATGAGTTAGTGCAGCGCTTCTTTGACGCGCTCTTCCCGCTGGTCTACGATCACCTCATCAGCCCGAGCCTCAGCGGCGCATCGTCGGGTCACGCCGAGTGCGTGAGGTCATTAAGCCGCAGCGTCAGACCGTTCGGCGGGGTGCCGGGCCACCTGGCCGATCAGATCGCTCGCTCCGGGGTCTCTGGGAAGCTTCTTCTTCAGGCGCTGCACCTGGGAATCGAAGTCATCAATACCACGGACCACTTACAGCTAAGCCGCGAGTGCAGGCGAGCCCTGCTTAAGATGCACTACTGCCCTCATTGCCAGGTACGGATGGACGTCTCTGAAGCGAGCGTATCGATCTGAATTAATGAAACTTTTTTTACCATCAGCACTGATCGCGCTTTAATTTTTGCTCCACAGGGCTTAACCCAGTCCAAGCCCTGCATGGGCTACTGCATCAATGTGATGCGAGGGTGTTTGGCGAGCATGGCAGAGATTGACATCCACTGGAGGGAGTTTGTACGCTCGCTGGAGGGCCTGTCAGCAAGGATGCATGGATCTCAGGATTTGGAGCAAGTGCTTCTGGGAATTCACAGGCTCGTTCATGATGCTGTCAGGCATGCTCAGAAAAATGGACCGCGGCTCTCGGCACAGGTTTACATCATGACGAATGATTTAATGTTGTTTAAGATTATTTAGGTTTCTTCATGAACAAGGATAAATTACCTTTGATAAATCATCACACATGAATGTAGGTTAGTCAGGAGAAGGCAAAAAACTCCCCACAGGTACATCAGTGTGTGTTTGGTCAGAAATGACAAATCCTTCAATATTATGAGAACATTTTTAGTGCCGCTCTTTTTCTTTTCACGTGTACCTCGATTCAGGTAGCTTTTGCTGGGAACTGGAAGCCCCAGGGCGCTTTCTCCTGAACCGCACCAACTTTGCAAAACTAATTGAGGCACCACAGCTCCATCTAGTGGTCGACTAAAGCAGCTGCTGCTCTTCAACCCTTCACATACAGTACATTCAGAAATTGGACATGATAGGCTTGGCTGCACTAATGGCCTTAGTACAAACATGTGTCACTCACCTATCTAAAATAAGGCCAATTTGTTATGCGCCAGTACAGTTTAACGAGATTAGCAAATTCTTAAAATGCTTGTTTCTCCCTCAGTGTTTAGACTTTAATTTGTGTCTGTCTCATCGGGTTATAGGTTTACAAACTGTGCGGCCCACCAAGCAGGAAGCCTGCTCAGTCGGTCAGCATCCAGCACAGCAGCAGCAGAGAATCCATCCCTCTTAAAGCGTCTGTCAGAGCGCCGGGAGGCTCACTCGCTAACAGGAGAAAGTAAGTGGGAGGAAGATGTCAGATGTCTGGAGAGGTGGTGCCATTCTTCTTCTTCTTCTTCTCTCTTCTTCTTCTTCTTTTTTTTTAGATGGTTTAATGTACAATTGAAATGCACAACGTTTTATTGAACAAGTTAATTAGCTGTGTGCTTCCATGTGGCTGCTGCTTTTGCAGGGATTTTCTGAGCAGTCTGCGTCTGTACCTCACTTACTATGGCGGCCTGGCTGATCAGCTGTGTGCGAGCGACCTCGCGTCCAATGACGCGCTGTCCTGCTGGAATGGAACAGAAATCGTAAAAAGGTTTGTTTTAAAGATGTAAATGATGCATACAGACGATGTGACATATTAGATAAAGCCATGTTAGTATGGTAAAAGTTTTTTTTTAAGCCTCTGAAATTCATTTAGAGGGATCAAGGGTGTTTTTGGAGAGATAATCATCGAGAGTTGATGTGATATTCAGGTATTTCTTTTAATTTGTCTCCCATCTCCCATTTTTTTAGCCAGCGGGCATGCTGTCAGAATCCGTCACTGATAATTTTGATAATTTTTTGATAATCGTCTAATTTCTGACATCATGCTGATGGAGACACGCTAACGCTCAGTGATACAAAAGCATTCATCAAATTCAGATTAGAAATGGTACTGCAGGTATTTTCAAATGCCTAAAAGATGCACGTGAATTGAAAAACAGTTTTGTTTTTGGTTTGTAGGCTTACTTAAAGAAAACTGCTAACAGCAGTTTGGAAGGAAGTGACAATTTTTGATGTGACGTTTGAGCTTCAGTCTGCAGATTCATGCACGTGCACAGTTTGACTCGAGGAGGCTGCTTTGACATTCATCTGCTAGAAGTTTCTTTGCAATCCCATTGTATGTTAGTCTCACCCAGCTGAGACCAACATACCTACATGCAGGCGCTATCTGTGATGTCTCAGCTACACTTGAAGCCACACGTGCAATCTGCCTGCAAGGAAGACTAACTGTTAAATGAACTGACAAGGATAAAACAATAATGTAGTTCAAAGATCTGGTTGATTTTTTTTTTTTTTTAAAATCCCCTTTAAACTCGTCTTCTTGTGCATCTCTTTAATGCTCTCTTTAAATTTGTCCTTTTATGACTTACACTTACAAGTCTGGATTTCAGCATAGACTTCAAACTTTTACAGAGACCAAACACTGATCTCTTTCAAACTGACACAACTTTTATATGAACTGTCGTTCTCACTGATGACAGCTGGGCCTCTAGCTGCAACACAGAGCCCAAACATTAGTTTACAGTTGAAGAATCTGCAGTGTCTGAGCCCAAACGCGATCCGCGAGTTCAGTGGCGGCTTTGGATCAGGAGGTAGAGCGGGTCGCCCTCCAATTGGAAGGTCGGTGGATCCCTGCAGACTGCCTGTCACGGTATCCGAGTTTCCCCCAGTGTGAGGGCTGAGATATAGAAAAAAAGTGCTTGCACGAATGTGTGTGTGATTGCTCGGTATACCAGTCCCTTTATGTGCTCTTCCAAAAACTTTGACCACTTCCTCAAAAAATTCAAATTGAAAAGTCACTGTTTTGAGATACTGGAGGGAATTTTGTGTGCATCACAGAGGCTCGAGTGTAAAAGGACTTAACCGGACTTTGAGGTAATGATTTAAAAATATCAGCCGTGGACGATAAGATGAACTTATCTCCCCGATTGATTTAAATTTGCCCAAATAAGGATTTTAAACTGTTTAAAATGACGGATCCATATTGTTGAAACATGAAGTATAATCCCATTTTACATGAGGTCAAAAGGTTTCCTTCTTTCCTGTCATGAATAGGCTGTTTGTGCACCATCTGACCCTGCTCATATATATATTGCCCCCTACAAACACCATGACACCACTGTAGAATTAATCTATTAGCTGTTACTGCCCACACACATAGATCTTGGATATGAATGGTTGTGAGCTGGAGCAGACAACCTGGCCTCTTTCACGGTATCCGTCAGTGGCCTTGTCTCCATTACATCACAGCTCTCGATCTTACCCGTGCTGTCATCACTCAAGGACCCCTTCATATATTCTCAGTCTGCGGTTGTTCCTCTTAACTGTCAGCTGCTGTCAGGGCTGCTGAAACGACAGGTGGGCCTGTATTTCAAACTCCAGTGAGGTTGGAGTTGCCAGTTCAGGTTAGACGGTCTATTGTAAAGGATGACAGCTGTGTTGAGATTGTTTCGCGGCACCGTGTGAAGGTAAGAGGGAAGGAGCGGGGAAAAGGTCTTTCACGGCGTTCGTAGCAAACGGAGAGATTCAGAGTTCTTAAGAAAGTAGCTCAGTGCTGCTTATCAGAAGTGGCATTACTATGGAGACGGAGTATCAAGGTTAAGTTTCATTCTGCCGTTGACAATTTACTCTTTTCATCTTCTGCTATTTTTTGCCTTAACACCTCCGGTTTCCATCGCAAAGGAGTGCAGCCATCTCTGAGAATAGAGATGTTTCTTAAGTGCCGGAGAAAGAGGCAGGCCAGCAGGCTGCAGCCTGTCTATCATGTCTGGCAGCAGCCGCTGGGAAATGCTTATGGTCTGTGGGCGTTCCTCTGCAGTTTAACCCTCCTTTCTTTCTTCCACTTTCACGCTAACACGTATTGATAGGGAGTCCTTCACCTCGGGTTCACTCACAGCTCCGCTTCATTTTGATTTTGCCATTACTGCAAAAGCAGAAGGATTGAGAGACATTAAGAATCGGGGGAGACCGGGCTCCGAGGAGACTATCGAGTGAAGTCCCCGCAGCTTAGCAGCCTTCCTGCAGATCTGCAATCTTGTGCTGCTTTCTATTAGCCTAGAACCATAGATGAGTGGCTGGGAGTCAACACAAGCTGAGACAAAAGCAATAAATAACCTCCTGCCTACGGGTCATAACCCAACATCCACTGAGAGAGAGGGGAATAAAACTCACTGCTGGCTGGTGGCTGATTTACAGAAGCTTATCGAGGCCTCAGAGACCTTAAACGATTAGTGCAGTTGGTGTGTGTGTGTGTGTGTACGTGCATGTTATGTGTCTGAAACTGTACGTTAGATTGTGCACGGATGCCTTTTATAACAGCTCTTTGTGTGTGCTGGCACAGATTGTTTTATGGTCTTAAAGGAGGACTGAGGCAACCAAAGCTTTGTCGTTTTTAATAAAAAGGCTGAGCACAAAAAACATGACACAGGAGCCTGAGATTTAAGAGAGATTTAATGCACGTCCTCATCACGGTCCCTGGTAAACAAAGAGATAAAGAACAATCAGATAAGATCATAAAGGAAAAACACAAGCCGCTTTCATCTCATGTCGATGATGTGGCCTTGCTTCAAGGGGGAATTAGTTCTCACATTCTTTCTCCGTCTCCTGGTTTGTCGCTCATGCTGGGAAGGAAATAAATTGCACAAGAAATTAATCAGTGTTATAGATAACAAACAGGTTTTTTTTTTCTTCTTCTGGTGACAGCTAAGTTCACCTGTTATAACCCCACGGTGAGGCTCTGCGTGGAACAGAAGCAATGTGTTAGCCGTAGATGTGTAAATATGACAAGAATAAGAAAAACTTATTCAATTTACAATACCTGCAGAGCAGTCAGCCTCGTAATTTGCTGCTTTGATCTGTAATAACATGTTCTCACGCAAGCTGCCTCTTAACTGGTGCTGAATGCTTTGTAGTCTTTATTGTCCAGGTTTAAAGCAGAATTCGGACCATTTTTCGATTCCTCGTTTTAAGAATTTGGCACCTTACTTTGGCGCTGTGTGTTTGTGCTGAAATGTTGATGAAGTTTGAGAGCTTTTTGGTTTTTTTACTTCATTTATTGTCCTCCTCAGGGCGAGGTGAAACGAGCTGCATGTGAAATACTGACTGTTTTCCTTTTCTAAACTAACAAGCTGCCCTTTTAAATATCCTGACTGAATTGTTTACGTATACATGGGTTCACCGCTTTTCTTTTTTTCTCTTTTCGTGTCACTTCTCAGCATTTCTTGGCACATGAAATGGTAAAGTTAAGGGAATGGGGCAAGGGTGCCATTTGTCCCAGCAAAATGACGTATACTGATGTAAACAACGAAACATAGTCTGTCATTCATAAGCTTTTTCACGATTTCAGGCTGTGGAGCTCATTAAGACTCATTTAGAATTTTTTTTTGTGCTCCAATAAAGTGGGGGCGATTTATCTTATAGCCTCTCAGTAAGCCACAGAGATTGGATGATCTTATGATTGGCTGGCAGAAGGTTTGAACAGCAGCTGGGGGAGCTGCTGTTCACCCTCTTTAAATTTTAAGGTTTTATGCATCAAGATATTATAATGACAAAAGTCCGGTACTTAAAATGAGGTCATTACAACCTCAGATGAACTAGAAAACTGGATATATTATACTGTGTTTTTTTTATTTATTTTATTTTATTTTTTTTTAAAATTAAGCCACAGTGCAGAAGCAGTGTGTGAACATAATGCAACAGAATAATGATTCCAAACACAGCAGCAAATCTACAACAGAATCTCTTAAAGAAAAGAATCAGGGTGCTGCAGTGGTCTAGTCAAAGTCTAGACCTCAATCTGACTTAAATGCTGAGGAGGACCTTAAGAGAGCTGTGCATAAAGGAATGCCTCAGTGCAAACCTGAACTGAAAGAATTTCTTCACAACAATGTGAGAGACCGAAAAAGTCACACAGAAAACAGTTACTTCAAGTTGTTACTACTAAAGCTGGTTCTAAAAGATCCTGAATCATGAGCTGTACTTAGTTTTACACACACAGCTTCTGGATTTTGTAAATAGACTGATACTTATGGAACACCTTCTACTCAGTTTGAGCACTCAGAGTGCTTTTGCATTCACACAATCACACACACTTTCATACATTGCTTTTCATCTAACTTTTACATTAATTTGCACTCCGATGGATGCACTGGGGACAAATCTGGGTTCAGCATCTTGCCCAACGATACTTCGACACATGGACTGAAGGATTCAGAGAAATCACTGACCTTTAGACTGGTAGAAGGCCCGCTCTACCACCTGAGCCACAGCCACCTCTGGATAAAAAGAGCGTAATATGTCACGTGTTGTTGTTCACACATACAGGTGTAATTACCTAACTTTAACACCTGCTATAGCCTGGATAATCTTTTATAATGTCCTGAAATGTAAAACCTCAGAACTGACAGAGGTATATTTCTTTTACTATCCCTGCATTTATAAGGCTCTTTTCTTTTCTTTTCTTTTTTTTGAGGTCCTGTTTTCAAGCACTAGAACTTAGCTGGTGTTCTTTTACCTCCATGTATTTAAGGCAAAATGTGGTATTTAAGATGTTTGCTGTTCCATTAACCACCACAGAGGCAGTTTAATTTTAAGTAGTCTCGCAGCCATGTAAAATGCAGAGTTTTAGCTTATTAATGTTCATTTCAAAGATGATCGTGGTCAGTGTACTGAGTACTGAGTACTCATGTAATAAGGTAGTATTGACTCCTCAGTACTCATCAGCCCGTTGATTGACATCATGGCGCTCCCATCGCTATGTAGTCAATACTTTCCCATTCTTACAATTCCTACCAGCGGATGAAAACAACCAGCTGTTATATCAGTGCTAGAAAGTCTCAACAAGTACCACAGTGTGATATTTTATTCATGATTACCTCCTCCGGCGTAGGCTCGCTTTAATTCCTCCCCACCTGCAGTCTTTCTCACTGCTGCCAACACACACCAGGTGTTTGGCTGCGTGTTTATATTTTCAAAGTGCTTTTTTCTAATTGAGTACAACATTTTTTTATTTTTTTGGTATTTTTACGGTAATAAGGCAACTGACCTTGCATGCTGTTGGAGTTTAACATGCAGTGATGAGTACAGCGGGATGAATGCCACAGTGTGTAACAAAAAGATGCTTGAAGACAGGCGGGCAGATTTCAGCGTGGCCTTTCATTTAATAGGGCACCTTTTATGCTGGAGTGGCTGTCTGAGTGCTGACCTTTGACCTTTCCCGTGTCTTTGCTGCCCGGTTAATCCTGAAGAGGTTAATCACATGGTAATAAGAGCCCTGGAGTTGTAGCCCTGGAGTCTTCAATGTGTGCTCTGTGAGCAGAGGAACCGACTGACTCTTTACGTGAAGGTCCTTGCTGCTCACTTCAGTTTTCTTCCTTTATTGTTTGCTTATATTTTGGCTCATTTTCCCATCTATTTCCCAACTAGATGTGAAGCTCAGGTGATTTTTGCCCTGGCTTAAATGAAATGACAGCATTTAAGCTCTGCTTAATGGGAATCCACTGAAGAAGCATCAAGAGCTTAGTTCATCCCAGCCTGCTCAGGGAATGCAGCTCATTTGAGGATTGTCTGAGCCTCAGTGCAAAATTCACATGGCATTCCCATGAGGGGACGGCATATGCCGAATATTAAAATATGGGACCACTGTCCAACTTCTTCAGCAATCACTGTTTGTGACCCTTAATCCCAAGCTGCATGTGTCTCTGAGCAATACTTCCCCCCCTCCTTTTATATCAGGATCAAAGTAGGGGTTATATCATAGAAATCAACAAGTGGAGCAAAATCTGATGGAATCATTTGATGTTTGTGTTAATCTCTAACATCTAACGAGCAGCCTCGCTGGAAACCTGCCGGCTGGTCTGCTGACTTAGCCTTTGGTGCCAGCAGCCAGGTTTCCAGGGGTTTCCTGTGCACGCAGCAGATATCTGTGACTAAGACTTCCTCTTACATTTGTTGTTTACAAAATCACCAAAATTAAAATACAGCTATTAAAAGATATTTTTTTTTATCACATCATAGCTGGTTTTGAGACTTAATTTTTGGGAAATGCAGTCTCTCCTTTCCTTCCACATGGACTGCATGATCAGTAGAACTTAGACTAAAGAAGTCTACAAAGGGAAAACCAGAGAGCTCTGGGTACCCTTGATCTTTTTACCCCTCAGCTGTAAAAGGCTGATGGGGCATTGTTGTCACCCAGCCGGGTAGGCGGGGTCGAGACCTGAGTTTGTCGATGTGGTAGCTCGAAAACGAGGCGATGTAGGATATTTGAAATTCATACCACGGGTGCATCTACTAAAAATCTCGAATGAATTTGAATCTAAGTTACCTCAACCTCAAGGTCAAAGGTCAGGTTTTCTGAAAATAACACAATAACTCGAGAACAAGGTGATGTCGGATTTTGAAACTCATAACGCAGGTACATCTGCTTAAAATCTCAGAAGACATTGAATCCCAAGGTCAATCGGGTAAATTTTCAAAGTTATACCATAGGGTCATCTACTAGGAGGTATTGTTTTATAATATTTTTTTTAATTATAAATATACCCTAATGTTATCTAGATGCAGTAAGAGAATTCACTTTTCACCATCTCTGACAGGCTACTTTCCAAAGTCTCAGTTAATTTAAATGTCTTTTATTAAGAGTTTTTGCAGCTGTTTTTCCCCCCATAAGTTCTGTACCAGCTAAACTGTCCACATTTTTTGCTGTATAGCTTGTATCACTTAGAAAACATGAAATGCTTCTCTATTGCTGCTTTAGGGTTGTGTCTGTTTAGATGGCTTTGATCAGCAACTTCTGCCCATTTCCTCATATTGTGTTTTGATAAAATCACAAGAGTAAATACTTGCAACTGTTATTTATTTTGCATAAAACAGGTCTGTGTCAAGCACTCCAACAAAACACAAGATTTGAAAATAATTACCTTATGCCAAAGTCATTCTACATGTGCATGTATTAAAGAGCTCTCCAGCTGTGCAGCCTCAAATAAACATGATACCACAGCTGGCTCTTTGTTCAGTGCACACACTACGCCCGGTCTTCATCCATTAATAAACCTGCCGGCGAAGCAGTCGTGTCACATTCAGCTGTCACCACAGTTGTAAATCCAAACGCTCAGGCTTCAGGCCTGCTTTTTTTTTTTTTTTTTTTAAAGATTTTTTTCCCTTTAT
>VUQG01011559.1:9023-29214 GCA_015106755.1 Etia nguti
AAAAAAGGAAAAGAAAAAAAAAAAAAACACAAAAAATTAAAAAAAAAAAAAAAAAAAAAAAAAAACAAAAATATTTTAAAAAAAAAAAAAAAAAAAAAAAAAAAAAGAACAGAACAAATAAAAGACACAAAATGGAATTATATGGTTTAGACTGTGGATTTAGTGGTCTCATGTACAATTTCTTTGTGTTGCCAAAAAAGTGCAAATTCTCTGAAGAAAAAAAAAATCACCTATATTTCACCCTGCAGCTTCCAACAGATACACACTGAGAGATTTCTAAGCAATAAGCAGAAAAACAAAAGGTTATGGAATAAAAATCCACACTGAATCATGTACAGAAAAACATCTGCTGCACTCTGAATATGTCTATTTATGTTACATGTTCTCGTCGCTGTCGCTGGAGTTAATGGTAGAAGTGAGCAAGTATTCCACCTCTGGGGTAAATTTGTGATACACAGATGCATGTGCCCAGCAACAGGAATGAAAGAAAGAAAAAAAAAAAAAAAAAAACCTCTATAAAGAATTATAGTAATCACAGTTAAACTCAATCTATAAATAGTAGCCTATTTGTCTTCTCTCCCACGTTAAACCATTTACTGAACTATAAATTTAATGAATGCTTATTATGATCGATAGTATTCTTTCCGCTCTACTGCAGTAATCTTGACTCGTCGTAGATGTTAAGGCCAAAACGTATGTCTGTACGGATCTGAGAATGGAAATGACGGTTATTTGACCATTTTGTCCCGTTTTTCATAATCATTTACGCTTAATATGGATACCAGATCCAACCTTTACCAACAGACACAGAGAATCTGCAGTAGATACAACACTGCATGTTTAACATTCAGCACAGCGAGCCTTCTCAGAAAGCTTTGCAACTGTTATACAGGTTTCTGTTTCAATAAAGAGTCTCCAGAAATTAAGTCAAATGACCTTTCTCCCAAAAAGATCCCAGACAGCGAGCAGAGAGCAGGTGGGGGGAGGTTCGTCCCGTACCCTCACCACCATCACCACCACCACCAATGGGTGACTATGCAACAAGCTGCATAACAGGTACATATAACAGAGATGTGTTTGTTTGTGATGAGGCGACAGCTCAAGCCATCTTCATTTTAGATACCAAATATTCAAGTTTTTTCTTATTTTATATAGTTTTTGCATTTAAATAATCATTTGCACTGAGAAAACAAAAAGACGGGGACAAAATAACCAAAACAATATTGATAAGGATAAAATAAAAGCACACAAATTCAGGATGGCCTTTCGCAAAGTGCTTTTGTTACAATCGCAGAAGCTGATAAAAGGCAGCTTGATAGTGCTACACCAGGGGCCTTTTAAACTATCTGTCTACGTGTCTGTCTGTCACATAGTAGTGGGATAAAGAGGCTAGACAGACGGACTAAAACAGCCAGTCGCAAAATGTTGACCATTTCCTTGTCCCTCCTCAGATGCACGACCTTGCTAAAAAGTGGGAATCACAGTATGAAGTTATGGAATGTATCCCAAACTGCTTTACGTTACCACGAAGTGAAACCGTCTCCTCTTCCATACCTCATCCATGCCTCCCTCCCTTGCCAATCCCCCTGCTGAGGGTGTGTGATCTTTGATCAAAGGCCAGTTGGCAGCAAAGATGTCGACTACGAGTCCACAGAGAGGGAGAGCGATGGGAGAAGAAAGTGAGAGAACACGCAAACCCCCCTCCCCTGTGCTTTTCCAACCCCATCTCTTTTCAAGCACGCTACAGTCTGACTAATAAGACTGAATCCCAAGTGGCTTCCTTCCCTCCAACTAACAATTCACTGGATCAATATTAGATGGAGAAACAGGTTGGTCGCATCCACTTTACAAAGAGGGAACTGTTCGTGCCAGTACCTTTTTGGGAACTATTACGGTAAATATTTGTATGACGAAGAAAGAAAAGACAGAACAAGAACACAGAGTTTGATCAGACATACGATCAACTGAGCAGACACTGAAACCCAATGCATAGCAGTGAATTTTCCACCTGAGTAGTACTTACATAGAGACAAAAGAGATATGCAACATTCTGATGGTTGCAGTTCCCCAATGTGAACTCTGCGGTGACCTCTTTTGTGTTATGTTTCTTAGGCCACGTATTTCCCATCAGCGTAGAGGACCGACACTGAACAGTCACCTGGGCTTCCTGCTCTCATCCCTGAAAACAACATTCAGCCTTCTCCTACCACCTGGATTTGCTCCTCCTCCCTGTATGCCAACCTTTGTATCTCCAGAGACGGAGAAAGACTCCAAGTGCAAACTGTCCCCGCTTGGCTGAGAGCAGCCAACAGACAGCAGCCTGCCTCTCTGAAGGACCCAGGGCTGTCTGTGTAAGTGCCAGAGCCACGCTGTGCATACTGCCGTACTGCATATGCTGCGCTCAGCTTGCTCTGCTTCGACAGCCTGATGGAAAACGCGCAAAAAAAATAAATCAGGTGTGCAGCAAAATGACGAAGCAAAGCAAACAGCCCCCTTTCTGCTGCCACGAGTCGCCATATCACCATATTAACAGTCACCCCATCCTGCTTTGTTTGATTTTTGCAGTTATCGTGCTTGTTATTGTCTTTGTTTTATGGCCTTCTCAGATAGATTTACAAAAAGTCTTTGATAATAGCACAGAAAAAAAATAACATTTCAAGGTCCATTTGAAAGAAAAGGGAAAAAAACCCCAAACAGTTGCAACGAAGTTCTGAGACTGTCTTGGTGCAGCCTGTGTCAGAGTAACCTTGGCCTGGGGCTGAGGCTGGGGACACACCAGCTGTGGAGCCACGGAGGCAGAGAGAGACACTAATATCAGCATCAGTATCAATATCAGTTCATTCAGTACTAACTATTGTTTTAGTACAAGCCAATCAGCTTTCACAATTTGGTTTCAATGTTGCAAGAAAAGTGTTTAAATGGTAAAAATAAAGGAGAGTTTGTTTTTTTTATTCCTGTCCACATAAGGCACACTGTGGCCCTTGTGTCTGCACGATCCACCTGGTGGGAGTGAGCCTCAGCCCCACGCCGCATGACATTACTGTCTGAAAACACACACACCACTACGAGCTCAGCACTGCCCAGTGAAGGCCACAAAGTCACCGTCTGTCTCAACCAGAGAGCATTTAAACTCAGCTCAAACAGCAGAAGGTAAATGGAAATCATCCAATTCAGCAGTAACAAAAGTAAGAATATTTAAAAACAACATCAAATTTTATGATCGATAATCCGTCAGCGGACTCAACATAAGACAGAAATCTCAGAATGACAAAGAACTGGAATGAGTATCTGTGGCATCTTCAAACATTGCGTCGTCAGGAACGAGTCGTTTTTTTTCTTTTTTCAGAGAAGCTTTGCTGCTTGCCTAAATTTTCTATATTTAGATTTTCATGTATAAAGAGCACGTATGATTGACTTCTATCAAAAAAACAAACAAAAAAAATATCCCAAATCTCTTTTGAAGAGCCTTCAGACTAAACAGTAAAACTAATAATCAAACATTACATTGGTAGCTTAAAATGCCCAGTGACTTAAATGAAAGCAGTTTTTTTTCTCCTTTGGTGTTTATTGTTGCTGGACGTCTGTATATTTTGAATATACTGTACATGATTATTTCTATGGAGGGGTTGGATGGACTCTTAATGAGACCATTGAGTAGTAACCACACTGCTCTGTGCTCATGGAAACTCGCAGGCCTTTCTGAGGTCCCCTGTCCTTTTCCCATAAGCAGGACAAGGACATTTAACATTAGTGCAAACTTTTGCTCTTTCAGCTAAAGCACCACTTCCAGTGCTATCAGGCTTTTATCCATAACCCCACCCAAGCACCCATTAGCCCCACCTTCCTGGCACAGCATCCCAAAACCATGACCACGCACAACACACACACGTGTGCACGCGCACATTCACACTACCATATACACACCCACACGCACGGCCACGTATAATTATTAGAAAAAAAAATAGCTGTAGCACAACACGTTATTTTAAGAAAATCGAGTGTAGACAGAAACAAAAAGCTATACATCCTTACACCTCAAATTCTATTTTCCACAAGGATACAAAGAGTGAGAGAAAGCAAACTCAAGTAAGTATACACACATTTCTGCATATGTATTCCAGAGAAGGGCATCTGTGTGTGGCTTAGTCAGGGAAGCCCAGCCTGGAAAAATTATAGACATACTTTCAATATCTCTTGTTTACAGTAGACTAAGATGGAGGGCAAAAAACTTTGGTTAATCAACAAACAACATAAGACATTTGGGGAAACATTAAGGTCCAATGAAACATTGTGTTTAAGATGACCCACAGGTCTTGACAGGTAAAACTTCTGCCACGTCAAGATAAGTGGGTTTAGGCAGTCCAAGCCAAGTACCACGACACATGAAGATCACAAGACATTAGACTGCCCCGCTTACATCGGTCTGCCTGCAGGAGTCAAACTGTGCAATAATTAACCCCATCTTTATCATAACGAAACAACAAAAATAGAAACTAACTCTCAAGACCTGGCCAAACCCTGACAATGGCCAACAAGGGTAAACAAAGAGTTATGCAAATCTGCACCAAGAGAGCCGTGAAGTAAACAAGCAACTGTCCAATGTGTTGTTCTACAATATGGTATTTTCGCTTCTGTGGTACCGCGGACCTATTATCACTGCGGTTCCTCCGAGAACACATGTAGTTATGAGAGTAGCTGGTGAACAGATGGGGTAGACACCAAGTTTGTTTATCCAGCGTTGTCCTGAGACCCTTCAGCCTGCCAGCCAGCAATGCATGCTTGTGCACATGCATGCAAAAAAAAAATAATAATAATAAAAATGCATGTATGCACGCACACAGCGCTCTTTCCACTTGTCTACCTCCTCCTTCTATCCCCTTACTTTACATTAAGACGAAAAAAAAAAAAAAACAATCACTAGATTTTTTACAACTAACTTCAAGTGCATTCAGTTACATGGATTGATTTACTCTTTTTTTGTGTGTGTGGACCTGCCTGGCTTCTCTTGTAGAGATCGACACTCGTCTCTTTTCTTTTTTGGCAGCTTGTTGTCAAAACCTGAACGAAACCAGCGAAGGAGCTCGACTTCACCATCACGCACTGAAGGAAAAGGCTGATCTCATTTGCAACTGGTTTGTTTCAAAGTACCCGTTTCGTTGACCAAAGTGCCCTCCTCAGTAACAAAGTGCAATCATGACCTGCCTCTTCCCATCCAACGTGCAAAAGGACTGATAGTTGAACAAAAGCACTACTGCAGAAATTACAGGGTGGGCGGGGGGGGAGCGGCACTCTACATCACATGCATGTTCTCTTAACGCAAAAGGCTCAATGTGCTCGTATGGAAACTAAAGTTGGATTCTGGAGTTTATTATTGTTTAAGACGGACAAATCCAAACATATGGGGTCGCTGACAATATTCAAACAGATATGTCAGCTCTAGTGTTTTCCCCTTCTCTACAGGATACCTGGACCCAGTGAGCATGTGTGTGTGTTAGCGAGACAAAGTGTATTGGGGCTGGCAGCTCAGGGTGCATGTTTGAACAGGCTGTGGCTGACTCACACACGCTGATGATGTGGCCAGAGGGACCCTGGCTGCCACGCACACACACGCGCACGCAAACACATGTACATGTAAACACAGTTGCACACTAAACTGCCAGCACCAGGCGTCCTCTCCCCACAGTAACACCAGGCTCTAATATAATAATATCCCCTCCAGGCTGGTTCGGGGGCATTAGAGGACTACAGAGGGAGAGGGAGCGAGAGAAAAGGCCTGATTTGATCCCCTCCTGCCTGGAAACGTGGCTGAGCTGGGGGAGATTATTTTTTGGAATGCAACAGACATTGCGAGATCCCCCTCCCCTTCCCTCAATCCCCTCCCCCATCAACCAGCTGCAGCTGCGCTCCTATTTGGCCTCCCAACTTGGACAGGTATTTATTGCTCTCTTCATCATACAGGTTGCCTTACGGTTGTGTGGTCCCCAGGGCAAAAAGATTGGAATAAGCATAAACCTCGCACATCAGCCCACTTCCTTTAAATATTACCTCTCCCTCTGTTGGATATCTTTAGTAAAGCTGTGCAAACATAGAAAAAAAGGTGCTCGTCTATCTCTTCGTACTCTTTGTCACTCTCTCACTCAGGCTCCTTTAACCTGCGGTTGGTTAAGTGCTACCCGCGCCTTGTCACACAAGGACAGAATCCGAAAAACTGCAAAAAGTTAAGCACATTCATTCAATCGACCCCCTCGTCCTTTGGGCAGGAACTTTACATATCAAGTGTTAAGTTTAGGACAAATGGGTGAATCAAAGCTTTTTTTCCTCTCTCATCGAACATTCATACAGTTTGTTTTGTTCACCCACAAGCTTCACTCTCTGAGAAATATGACATCAAGCCTACGAGGAAAAAAAAAAATGTGATTGGTAACTACAACTCAGCATTAAGAGGGGCCAATGTCATATCACCACCTGCTGTATATACATGTATACAATAATAAAGTGTCAAGTACCCGAAGCAGTCAAAAAAAATAAAATAATGAGAAACAAAAATTAAGACAAAATCAAAAAGGCGAACAAACATATTGACACCGCAGGGCTGTGAGGGATAAGAGGCCACGTAGTAAAGCCAACACGTACATTGACAATGGTAGTGCTTCAGAAACACAAACCCTCCACCCCTCATATTCCCGAGTCCTGCAATTGGCGAGCCCCCATTAAAGTGGATTTGACTCAAAGTGAATTTGTTTTTCAGTAAGACAAGCCATAGATTCTTAAAATGCATTTTAGAGAGTAAGTAACACTTCAATCAAACCCCTGCCTCATTCTTTCTGGAACATTTAGAGAGGAAAAACTGTTGCATCAAAACTGTGGCGAGTTTTCCTTGCATATGCCATATTGTGGCAATGGTGTTTCTATGGTAACTGTACATTTCAGACCTGCAAAGAATAGAAAAAGAGTTGTTTTCATTGGGAGGATTTGTCCTCGCTTCACCCGTACAGCAGCCAGAAGGTGCTTGACAGACACCTTTCTTAGAGCTTGAAGGCTGTGAGGACAAAACCAATAAAAATCTAAATCAACTGCATAGTTGCTCAGAGTTCCTTTGTATCTATCATACATTTGCCTAAGCACATATGCCACATATGTATAAAACCCCTATTATTACAAAAGAAAGAAATGGCCCAGAAAGTGGACGTGATGGGTGCATGATTTGAAGCGTTCTTTGCTCTTTAACAAATAAACCAACTTAAGTGCTTGCAATTCTACGCCGTGTCCTAAGTAATAGGAGAAAGAAATATAAAGATTAGATTTTTGTGACACCCTGATTTGGTTTATAGAGGAATAGTTAGTTGTTTGTTGTAGGTTTTTTTTTGTAGTTTTTTTTTTAAATTGCCTTTGCATCTTTTACTCCTCTCTGTTCATTGGCCTGTCTCACAGGCGGTGCAGAGTGACTATGGTGTCCAGCAGTGTCCTTGTTCTCCCTGCAGTCTCAGGGCCCTGCCTCCCCTGCTAGCTCCTGCAGCTGAGGACTGTGTGCGTGTGCTCCAGCAGCAACCTCCACCTCCGCTGCCGAGGTCGACTCGGATCGCCGCCTTGCCCTGATGGTATGAGACCCGGGGCCGGTGTCGGATCCGGGGCTAAGCAGACCCAGGGGGGCCTCGAGGAGCCCTGGCTCTCTCACGCGAGGTTTCCGGCCTCGACGGGAGGGGATGCCGTTGCAGCCGTCCTTCTTGAGGTGGCGGTGCAGGTGATCCGAGCGCACAAAAGTCTTAAAGCAGCTCGAGCACTGATAGGGGCGCAGGCCGGTGTGTACACGCATGTGGTTCTTCAGGTCGTAGTTGTGAGCAAAGGCAGCTCCACATTGTGTACACAGGTAAGGCTTCTCTCCTGTATGCTTCCGCATATGAACCTTGAGCTTGTCCTGCCTGAGAGGGAGAAAAATAAACACGATCAAGTAAGAATACAAAGGCAAAAAATCTGCTGCACTAGAAGATCGGTTCACACCCATTTGAATGCACTTAGTGCACACAGCCAGCTTCAGGCTCTAATCACTCGTGCGATATCATGTACCAATACATAATTAACTCAAACTATATTATCAATTCTCACACGAACAGTGGCCAGCCTAATATGCTTTGGATGGATTTATTTCCCATTTAAGAGCCATCTCCTGGATCTCCTCCAGTTCCGTGAGGGTACCCTGTCTAACTGACGAGAAGCCATAAACTTAACCTTTTTATTTGTGTAAATGCACGCAAGAGCACTATTGCTAAATGATAACAATATCAGTTTTATTTCAGCGTTTTATGGCTTTTGTTAACATGTGTTTGACGACAACACAACAACAATTGACAGATTGCAAAAATGTTTAATGGAGACTTCAATTTCCTCTGCAGCGGAACGATTCCAGGATCATTTGGAAAGAGCTGACACTTATTGTGGAGTAGTACTGTAGTACTGTGTGCAGCTCAAGTTTGCAGCTTATATTTATCCACAAGAGTCATACTGGGACTGACTTTTGTAGGTGTCGCACATGAGCAAATAAAACAGCTGATGTGGAAGACTTGCTTTCCAACAAATTGTGAGGTCTACAACACTGCAGTCAAAACAACATACAGCATGACTCTATATCAAAACGCATCTCACAACACAAAACTATTTGACTTTCCAATGACACCACCTAATAAACTTTATCAGACTTCTTTGGCCTTCATCTGACTCTTGTCCTTCCCTCCCCCCTTTAGCCCTTACTATCTCTCCAGCTCCGAGCTCTTAAATCGCCTAACCCTTCTGTACCGAGGGCAGAGGGCTTCTAAACAAACAAGCGTAGTTAAGACAACTGCATCTGAACACATACACACCCACCCACAGGTGTGTGTATGCAAGTGCCAGGTAAGTGGATTAGCTGTCATACAAGGAAACAAATAAACCCACTGCAACCCTCAGAGGTCTGTATACCTGTGCCCTAAATATAAATGTTAACCAAGAAACGCACGTGTGCACACACATACGCAAACACACGATGCAGACACATAGTTAGGGGGAAGCATTGGAACAAAGTGGCATACTGACAGAGGTGAATTATTTAAAGGACAGGGGTGATTTATTACTGTGTGAGGCACACTCTTAACCCTGTTCAAACAGGATTAAGATTACAGTGCCCCCTTCCCACTGTCAATCTGAATTTATCTAGAAGGTAAATTCAGATTGGTCTTCACTACCTGCCATGCCAGCAGAGGTTTTGGCTATTTCTAGCCAACTGTATCTATTTCCAGCACAAGTCCACTGATTAATTAATTAAAGGAACGATTTCATGGAAAAGTCAAGACTTTTAAATAAGAGGAAAACATGTGCGCTCGAGTCCCCTTCTGTAGCCTAGTCACATTTATTTGAGCAGCACATGGCAGATTTCATTAGAGAGGTAAGGGAGTGACAGAAAGAGAGAGGAGGGGGTGGTGTAACTACTCTGCCGTGGGCAATAATCAACATAACCAGAGATCAAAAGTTCACATTACTGCATTGGAGCACATAGAGCACCATCCAGCGCCTGTAATCCCCCTCTGTATCAGAGCACAGCACTTTATAGCAGCCTTCCACTAGATAACACTACCATGGCACTGCCTTCTTTTATAGGACCCCTACGTTAAAATTCCAGGACTTTGCTATGAAGGCTGTCACAATAAAACAGACCTTTACAACCCTCCAGCCCCCTCTCTCTGACCTGAAAGATTCTACGTGGCGTTGTTATTAACATTCAGCTTCCATGTTATGTTGGGAAAAATCCTGGTTAGGGCCTAATCACTCCATCTTCAGGTAAATACACACGCACACACACAGCTTCACAAGCTGCACTGTCTTCTTAATGCAAAGCTAAGTTGGTTAGCGCTAATACTCCTGCTCTTGGCTTTGTGGTGTTTCCCCGCTGCTGGCCATTTTGTCAACAGTGTCCAAGACTATTAGCACATGTGACTTGAGGAAGTCTCTTCATTAATTGGGCTTACCTGGTAAAGCGCACTTTGCAGATGGCGCATTCGTAGGGTTTCTCTCCTGTGTGCGTTCTGATGTGACGCGGGAGCTTGCCTGCCCCTTGAATGACCTTGGAGCATATGGGGCACTTCTGGAAGGCCTTGGAGCGCATCTTCCGTTCTCCTCCACCCCCGCTGGCTCTCTCTCCGACCCCCCTCTCTGCTCCTACTCTGTCTTGGGCTGTACTGCCTCGTGATAACCAGAGTGATGGCACTCCCTGCGTTACAGCGGATGATGCTGTATCTTCGTGCTGTGTACTGCTAAAATAATTCAAGTAAAATTCCATGTCAGGGTCATCGCCATCTCCCTGGTCCTCACCGGTCGTTGCACGCTCCTTCTGCCTCTCGATGGAGTCCATCATCTGCTGCAGCAGGGCACTTGCTGAACCCCTCTCCGTTATCATCGCCTCCCTACAAGCGTCCTCTGTTTCGGGCTCCTGCCCCAGCCTAGAATTGTGAGGGAGGTAGAAGTGTCCGTTTTGGGACGGAGGGTAGTATGAGGACCCCAGGCTTCCTCCGTTACCCTGCACCGCGTCCCCATCCTCATCTTCATCCTCATCGTCGTCTTCTTCCTCTGGTTCCTGTTTAGGGCCCTGGGACAAGGCGAGGGCCAAGGGGGAGTAGTACTCGCTGGGGCCAACAGGGGCCCCGTTGCTGGGGGTGCCCCCGTTACCGTGATTAAAGTGCAGGTGTGCGGTGGGCAGGTCCCTGAGCTCCGGCGTGCTGCAGCTGCTGCTCCAGTGCGCCCCTCTCTGGAAGTACTCCAGATACTCCCGGGCCCGCACCCGGTTCCCCTGCTCCCTCCCTCCTTTGCCTTTCCCATCCTCATCTTCACCCTCATCTTTTCGCTCACTGCCCGCCTAAAAGTAAGAACAAACAAAGTGTTACAAGCTTTTGAAAAAAAACACAAATAAAAACAGAAAGAGAAGATGGACCGAAGGCAGAGGAGGAAATGCATGTTTAAAATAAAATGTTTTAAAATGTTTATCAGATACAAAAGGATGATGCGAGCAGACCTGTAGGGTCTGAGGCTTTTCAGGACTGCCTCAGTATCCTGGATGCACAACGAGGCGCTCAGTACGCTCATGGGTATTAGTATGTACAATGAGAAAATGAAAACTAATTCGCAAAGAACATTCATGCCCGGTGTATGTATAAAACGAACAATAAAGCAGCTGTGTAGGTCTTCGCTGCTGTACTCTGCAAGTCTTAAAAACACCAGTCTTAAAAAAGGTTACCAAGAGGCTTCAACTTTGGATAAAATGTAACAAGAGATGTTAGAAAGTCTTCAATGATGATTTGGCATCACGTCATCTTATCTCATGATGTTTAGCATTATCCATGCAGCGCAGCATGTCACTGCTACACTTGATCACGTTGAAGTGTAGTTGCAATGTGCTGTGTCTGTACTGTTAAAGAGCATGCTGTCCCTCCATGAATGCTGTTGGCTCAGAATGAGTAAGCGCTGAACTAACCCCACGGCTGTGGGGGGGTGTTTGGCATAGTGAGAGAAACTGATAAAGGCCATGATATAAGCTTCACTATGCTGAGCATTAATTGAAGTTGATGGCTTAATGACAGGGTGGCCCTTTCACCGTGTGAATGAATCAGTTACTTGGATACAGTACGGTTCATGCCTAAATTTAAATTGAACAAGTTACTTTAGCAGTTACTTTAGCTGCTGAAGTTACTTTAGCACTTAAGTCTCGTACCGGCGGGGAGAGCACTTTGGTGTCCAGCAGGTGTGTACAGACATCCCGGACAGGTGGGATTTCCAGGAGGCGTGCAGCAGCAAGGATCTCAGCCACACTGCTGTGACTGACTGTCAGCGTGGCCGTGTAGGCAAAGTCCAGCAAAGCTCCCAGAGCCTCTGCTGCCACAAAGTCGATGTTGTAGATGTTCTGTTGGTCGGCGGCCACCCCTGACGTGAAGAGCTTGTGGAAGTAGGTGCTGCAGGACGCCAGGACGGAGCGGTGAGCAGGGAACTCCCGATCTTGGGAAACCAGGAGCACGTCACACAGCAGCCCGCTGAGCCGCTGCTTGTTCAGGCTGCCCAGGATGTCTGCGCTGTGTTCAGGGAAAGGGATCCCCACAGGACCTTCCTCCGCCTCTCCCGCTCCTCCTCTCCCTCCTCCACCCCCACTGCTTGCTATCCCCCTGAGCCGCCTTCCGCCCCTCCCGCCGGCTCCTAACGACATCTTCCACCAGCCTGCCGCCGAGCCGCCTAGCACAGCCCCCACCCGTGTATCCGTCCTGCCGTCTGTCCGTCTGCCTATCTGAAGGAGAGTAGAAACAGGTTGAAAAGAAAAAGAGGAAATTAGCAGACAGGTATTACATGGACACAGAAAGAGAAATAAACATGGATTACCTGAATCAAAAGTTTGCGGAGGCCTCATTTGAAAATTATTTAAATATCAAGCACAAGAATGGAGAGTTCTCAGTTCATGGTACACAGCTGGTAAAAATACACGTATAAAGATTTTGAAATATCTTTGAAAAAACTGCAAAAACATCTACAGACTTGGGCCATATCTGGTTGCCCCAAAATTGACAATATTGTCAAATAAAAACTGGTTGTACAATTAGGATGCTTACACTTGAGCTTTCAAGCAACATGTGAATAAAGTCAAAACAATTTCATTTTTTAAAATTGTAATAACCAGTCTGTAGCCTAATATGATACCATTTGAATACAGACTTTTTTCTAGCCTATGATCTTCAACCGAATAAACTGTACTGACTTTTCCAGTCGGTCAATAAAAATTTCTAATGAGTCACTCATCTTTATTCATTAATTTCTTGGCAGTTCAAAAACTTCTCTGCTGCTTTTTCACACCAACACATCGACAGTTTCTGTGAAAATACATCAAACCTTCCCAGAACCACATACATCAAAATCTTCATGACATGCTGCTGAAAAATAAAAACAGCCTGCTATAAACCTGACTGAAACCAAACTTCACCATGAGCATTTCACATTTGCCATATTGGCTATAAACAATCTACTTTGTTCAAGTAGAAAAGAAGCTATTTGGTAACTCTACATCACAACTTCTCAGGAATCATTTTATGGGTTCGGTTACAGACTTGTGCAAAACAGGACTGTTATATATATTTGATGGTGCAATGAATTAGTTTCTGATGGTGCTGAATAAACAGTAGCCTGCAACAATTTGGATTTGGGTCAACAATTGGGTGAAAATGTTTGGACTGCATGCATGCAGGTGGCTAGGAGCCCATTTCCTTGTATACACACCCACATCTATGGGAGTGTGCATGCACTTGTGCAAGGAATCAAGTAAGAGGTCGTGGAGGACAGATAGGCAGAGGGCTGTGGGGATCAGAGTGCATGCTGGGAGCTGGGCTGTGCAGGCTATGCTCTCTGTGTCGGTGGAGAGCCAGAGAGGGAAGCGAGAGAGGTGGAGGAAAAGAGGTGGAGGGGAAGGGGGCTGCCACAGCAGACCCTGTGGAAAAAACTCCACAGGAGGAGGAAGAGGACACGCAACAAGCTGCGAGGGAACGGTATTAAAAAGGGAGGTTGTCAATCCGGTCTGAGCTGGTTACCCCACCCTGTACTGTGTGCCAAGTTTCAGAAAAGGCCTGTCCCCTCGCTCACGTGTGGGGGGAGATTAAAATGATCGACTGAAGCCTGCGCAGTGGGAGGGGGGTTTCGACAGAACAAGCCATCCTTGATTTCTCTATGAATGCACGGGCACACAAAATACTGTAACATCAATAACATATCAAACACACACATACAGGCCACGCACAGACTCCAACCCTTTCCCCCCTTCTCCATCTGCCAGGGAGACCCAGCAGGGGGCAGCGGGTGGTGGTGGGAAGCAGGGATGTGTTGCATGTGCTGCTCTCTACGAGAGCAAGGCATTGAAATGACATTCCTTCAGATCAGACCTTCTGGTGTGTTTGTACACTACACCCCACTAATAAACCTGCCAAACCTGGCTGCCTCTCCTCTTTTGTCCCAGTTCACCCATGCTCACCTCTCCTTCTCTCTCCTCTGGAAAAATCTGATGACACACCTGAGATTTGGCAACATCTCACCTTTGTACAAATAAGCAAATGCTTGTTTAAGCTTATTATGAGCAACTAAATAGGTCAATGATTTTTTTGTGTTAATTACCCAAAAATCTAAAAGCGTCTACATCCAAAGAACACACATAAGACGGATTTACGTATTTACATGGTTGTGCTGCATTTGATTAGTGTTAAATGTGTAATGGCTCTACCATTTTTTTATTATTTGCTGTAATTCTATCTTAACTCAATACAGTTTTCACAGGCAGTTGACCAGAAAGCCTCTGCAAATACTGCCAACGTCTTTCGCAAAGCTCCGATAGAAGCGGACTGTCAGACACAGCAAGAGCAAATTTTATTATCCAACCCCTCATCTGAATATGTTGAGGGAGGGGAGGGAGATGAGAGCAAAGACAAAGAGAGATGACACGGGAGGGAGAGAGCGAGCGCAAGCGGTGTGAGATGGAAGAAAGAGCAAGAGAAAGGGCAACCACATGGCTACCGGTCACGTCCTTCGCAGGTGGAAATAGATCTCTGTGAGCCCATCCAGACCCGAGCCAACCTGCTTTTCTCTAACACAGATCTACAGCACCTGCACTAGACCAGGCTTTGCTGCAAGCTTGGGTAGCACGCTATCCCCCGCACATACAAAGCTGACCCTAGGTCACGGCTTTGTGGGGTAAAGACGTTGAGCTGAGAGGAGATAAAAAAAAAAAACCCCAAAAAAACCACGCATACACACACATACATGCGCAAACTTGATTCAGCGCCAATGAAGCACGGAGGCACCACTCTGCATGCAAAAGCCACCTGTCCTCGAATAAACCTACAAAGAGCACTACGAAAGAGGAAACACAGTGCAACAAACCTGATCCTGACACCTCCTCATGGCTTGAAACATTCCTTATCACTAATTCATGCCTGTGGGTGACAAGGCCCGCAGCCCGGCACAAAGCAGCGCAGCAGCTGTCCGTGTCCCTGGTGCTCCACTTCCAGGGTAGGGCCTCCTCTCAATGCTCAGTCCATGAGCACCCAGCCCTGCTTTGCAAGTCAAACAACTCCTTTAAAATAGGACCTACCCATCCCTTCCCCGCCCTCATCACCTTCATGTCATCTGTAATCTGCCCCTTCCCATATATCTGCACACAACGGTCGTTTCTGACTTTCTGTTTTGCTGTTGTTTCGGTTGACTGTGCAGTGACCTATGCATTAAATATCTTTGCCGAGACAGTTGTACCCGATTTTCTTCTCATTTGCAGACAAACACGTGACGACGGGAAGCGCGGGTAGTTAGTAAAAGCAGTAGTATTTTGGCCGATACACATCATCTGTTGAACATACCACTCATTCCAAAATACAAAGTCTGCGCAACCTCAGGTGTTTTTTAGACGAGAAAATATATTGCTTAATGCACACAACAACAAAAAAGCAACCGAAAAACAACCGTTTACCAAATTTCACAGCAAATACCACATCAGTATCTGTCTGTTATTCGGAACTTTCAGTTACCTCTTTCTCAAACTTGAAAAACATGAAAATTTGTAATTGGCTCATAAAAATATTACACAACTCAAAAGTGCTGGGAAACCTGCCTTTAAAAGAGAACAAGCAGAACAAACATGAGTGAATTAAAGAGCCCTTAAACTATAAATGCTAATGGAGCATGTAGTAGCCATGTTTTAAAAGTAAAATGCAGGAAAGTTATTAATTTTATCTGTTTGTAGTCCTACACCTTTTACAAGAGAACAATTATTTCTAAATTTTACTCGGGTGAAGACTTTATATATTCACCAGCTCATTCGCTATCCAAGTAACTCATTTATTACAACCTCAAGTGTTTGTATAAAGACTCGAGAAAACTGCGGCTCCAGAAATGAAAACATGTGAAAAATCTTTGTATCTGGTTGGCCCTATGGTCCTGTCTATTCTTCCATGGCTTTTTTTTTCTAATCATATCTCTTTCTCCCTTGCCCTTATTTCACAAACTGACTCAACTGTTTTTGCCTCTATGGCAACAACCAAGGGACTCACTTTACTCAGGTCAACAAAGTTCAAGGTGGGACAAAGAGGACATCGCAAGATAACTGGAATGAGGAGGGGGGTGGCAGTTCCTAGGAAAAGTGGATTTTGATCAAGTGCCACAGCTAAGTGACTCATTGCTGCCAGCAGTGGAAGGAAACCTGATTGGTCATATTGGGAGCGAAGCAGGAAGAGAGTAAGCAACTGATAAAACTGAAGTTGCGAGGGCTGGTCTAGGCCTGGCAGCTTTCACTAGAAACTAACCAGGAAGCACTGCCAAAACATAGACACAAAGCCAGTGAAAAGGTGGTGGGTGAGGCAGGGCGTTAAACTTACAAGCTCGCTCATAACTCATGAGCACATGGAGGCCCAGGAATCCGGCTCAGATGTCAATGATAAACTCAAGAGATCTCATTCGGTTACCTGGTATAACCTGTTTCAATAAGTGGAAAGGTAACCACCCACAAGTGGGGCAAAGTTTAATTTGAGGAAGCCAGCAGGGGGGTTTATGATTTCCTTAAAGAGTGTTCGTGCTGCTGTAGAGCAAAGGAGCTACAGAAGAGAGACACGCAGCTGCTGTCAATGACGTGCAGAAGCCCTCAAACTGTTCTGAATTTGCATGGTTTTATTTTCCTGACCGTTTGCACTGTAGTACTCAGGCCCACAGCCTACTAAACACACAAACAAATAAAAACAAAACTGTGATTCACTTTAGCATGACACACTGAAATGACTGCTCTCGCAATGCACACAATAACAGAAGGAGTATATTTCTTTTTGCACCTGGACATCTTCTGTTATTAGACAGCATTTTACCTCATGCATATGTAAATGATGTTCTGATGTAGTTCAAACTCCTGAAGTAGCAGTCTAAATAAAAAGGGACCTTCTTAAATAAAACACTGTTGCATGCACTGCAAATCTTTTTTTGTGGTCACTTAATGTAGAAAAAAAAAAAAATACCACGCTGGTAGATAATCAAATCTTTTCTCTCACAAGTAAAGCTTTAACTTCAACAATTCTTTAAAACCAGTTACAGTTTTGTGGTTTTGATGACAATTTCGTTCCGCTCATCAGAATTATAACACATGGTAGGGAGACTAGCCTCTCTCAGGCTGTAGCATAATAAAACCACATCCACAGTCTGAGTTCCTTTTAGTGTGAGTAACATGGTTCAACACTGCCATGCTGCCAACCAGGAAGTGTATGAAAATCTAAGACGTGCCTTCAGAAACTGCACTACACCCCTACACTGCGTCGTCCGGTACAACTTGAGCTGGCCAATCGGTCGGTCCGCAGGCCCAACGTGCCCCGGCTGCATCGCTCTGTGCATGCGCAGTCCAACGGGGAAAGAGGACTTCCTGTGAGTCTGTTGCAGGCGTGTAACAGAACCCGCTCTGTTATCAGATGACCAGCTCTCTGCTTGCTCGATCTCTCTGTCCCTACTGTCTGACCCCCCCTCCACGCACACACCACCGCCTCCCCCTTCCTCTCATCTGTCGCTCTCATCTCATCATTGCTCCATCTCTGTCTCAGAGTCTGCACTGCATAGTATCCACCACATCACCCACTTCCCCTTTCCACTGCTGAGGAGGCAAAGCAGCGCAGACCAACCCACCCTCCCGAGTCTCACCAACCCCTAATGCATCCCACCCATCGTCTCTCTTGTTTCATTGCAAACCGATTCTCTAAATCAACGTGCGGACAGTGTCAGATTGGTCTCATATCCTCCTTCCTGATCACTTGGCCTTTCTGCTTAATTAAAAATGAGCCTTTGGACTCTGTCCTACAGTTCTTAATATCAACTTCACAATAAATTAAAGTGTTGACAGAAGCCTGCCGCCTTCGACTATTCCATGGTTTTTACTTGATACTGACAAACCCTTGCTTAACAAAACATTTAACTCCCCAAGTGTGGAAATTCAAGTCTAGCTTTACCCCCCCACTCTGAAAAACATCTCAGCCTTTTACTCTCCCACTCTAATTTGATCAGGTTGTGTTGGCCTCTCCATAATAAATGTCCCAGAAGAGAACAGAAGAAGCCCCTTTACTCCCCCTAGACTTCAGCACAACAACAGAAAAACAACAGAGAGGGGTCTGTCTGTCTAGCCAGGCTGGAAGCTGTGGTATACTAAGCAGCTGACCAGGGGAACCAAACATTAGGGGGAAGTGAAGCTGCATTCACCATGAGGGAGGCTAACCAAACAATATGAACTGGAGATAAATGTGCAAACGCATATAAAAGAGCATGTATAGAGACGGGGCAGAGAAACAGTATCGAAAGTGTGTGCCGTTTAGCACACAACACGACAAGAAAATATCAACACAAGTGACACTAGATACTAGAGATTATGTGACCACATGAAAAAAAAAAGTAAAACTCAACAAACACAATGACTGTTACATGCGATGTACAGTACACAGCCAACATTTCACTCCGAAACGAACCCTCAAACTGCCACGGCGACATCACGCAACCTGTCTTCTCAGTCTGTCTGAACCTGCTAGTTTCGGGCCATAGTGGTGTAGGCACAAACATACAGGAATATCAAACTGTATTCAGCCTCACCGCCAAATTGATGGGTGGTGTCTTGGACCTGCCCACAGCCACTGAAGTCCCCTGCAATTCCCCTGGAGTCTATTGTTGGTAACACAGACGCACACGCATGCGTGCACACACCCATACAAACACATATGGCGTCCTAGTTTAACCTCTTGCTGGAATTCACTTGAAATAACTGTACTTTTCTTACACAGTAGTACCTAAGAAATAACACAGCACAACATCAACACAACATTTACTGTAACTAATACATACATGCATCTGTTTGTAACACTGGGCTAAATAGAAAATGTCGCCTGTCACCTTCTGAGAAACATTCCAAACACTTTCCCAGCACTTGGGCGTCTTCGTGTACTGCGCTCTGCTTGTACCCTCTCCGTGCCCACACACTTAAAAAACGGGTTCAACAAGTATGCAAAGCCAAAAAATATGCATCTGGTTATCGGGCAAAGCAGCCGAGGGTTGCTATGAAGTCTTTAAACCACGAGCCGCAAGAAAGCAGTACACGGCAGACAAGATTAGAATCTGCTTTTAACAAGATACTGGTGATGAAGGGGGTGAATGGACTACACAGAAAACATGTCATGAGATTGACCATGGTGCAACTGGCTGAGAAAACCTGAAATCAAGCCACAAGAACATAAGTTCTCCAGGAGAAAGTTTCCAGAGCTTATGTGCTATTTTAATATTGCATGGACTTCGCTGCGACAGCTTCCCCTACAAGCGAAAATCAGCTGTCACGAGCTGTGTCACATATTCTCTTTGTCAGCGAGAAGAGATGCCACTTACTGATGATTCTCAAATAAGCTGTTGCTCAACTGCTCACCTGTACCCTGTCAGCGATCAGCGTGGTCGCGCTGCTACAGTCTAGAAAACATCTGATATGGTGGTTTTTGTGGAGTTGGTTTAAGAGCCCTAAAGAAGCAGCAGTACAGGATGTGTGACTGTCTTCATCTTTTCACTCTACTAATAATAGCAGCAGAGCCATTTAATCACAGCAGTAGGTAAAAAAACATTGAAAGAAAAGTACATCTTAACAGCATAAAAATAACCCCCATGCACAATGAGCTTAAATGGCCAGAGTTTAAAAAGTTAGCGTGGTGGAAAGGAAAAACTTAAACAAGCAGCTACTTCTCTGTGCACAAACTTGCACTCAACAGTGACCTATTTGCCATTCTCTCCTTTATCTGCAAGTGGGTCAAGAACTCTGAACTCTATCAAGCCCCTTTGCTCTCACCCACAACATGCTATGGCATTTATTTCCTCTGCTTGCCTTTCGTCTCCTTTCAGTGACAGCCTAAAGACCCAGTTTGTGTACGCGCGTGTGTGTGTGTGTGGATGCCTTTGTGGTGCTTACCAAATAGGCTGAAAATGTTTCCCGAGCCCTATCTGCCTCCCCTGCCTGCCAGCCAGCACTGCTGCCTCCGTCTCTGGGCAGGGCTAGAGCTCCACCAGACAGGAAACTTGCGAGTGGCCCTAGTCATACAGGCAAGCCCTTGCCTGATCCCACACAAACAGACACCTACCCCCCACCCCTCAACCACCAGCACCAACA
>VUQG01011561.1:6629-19470 GCA_015106755.1 Etia nguti
TCCATCTGCCCTGCAGTTCTGCCCGCTTCATCTTCAACCCCTGCTCTCCACTTCTTGCCTGCGCCAAAGCTCCTCTGTCACTGGAACAAGCACAGCACACCAACACTCAGCTCTGCTTCCCCCAGATAGACTTAACTTCCTGTACTCTCAGTACTCTGCTGTGCCTCCCTCCCCCCACCACCTGCTCTATTTGCCCCAGACTTATGCCCAGTCTGAATATTTCTCCAGCAACCTTGCCACCCTCAATTGAAAATAACCCAAAGTTTGCTTGCAACCACGCCTCCCTTTGTGTGTCTGTTTCGTGACTGATTAGTTTAGGAGAATGGGCTCGAACAATAGTGTTGTGCAATACTCCAAATTTTGGTATCGGTCCGATACCAAGTAAATACACAGCCATTATTAACAATATAAACACTGAGACTGATACTTTTAACCTATAAATGCAGCTTACGTAGGGGAGAGCGGTGTGCCATGATTTAGGAGATGAATCACCAGTTAGCAAATTCTGAACACATTTTAATAACCACTAAATCACATTTTACTTTCCATACTTTCCATTTACTGCTTCACTGAGTGAATGGGTTAAACGCAGAGAGGAATTTCCCCACGGGGATCAATAAAGTATACATTATTATTATTATTATCATTATTATTATTATAAAAATTTTCTAAAACAACAAAAAACACACATGTGTATTTTGAAACTGGGTTTTTTGGAGATGTGGAATGTAAATGTGCCTGTCTCTAAAACACTTTGGGTCAGCTTCTGTTGCTTAAATGTGCTATAGGGTATAAATAAAACAGACGTGACAGTCAACACAAAAAGCTTCAGACATTTATCATAGTGCATATGGGCTACATATTGAATTTAGAGGATGAAACAAAGCATCGATCCTATCACGCCAGTATCTGTCCAATACCAATACCAGCGTCAGTATTGATACCATCCATATTTGGATATCAATCAAACAATTCAACAAGCTGGAACTTGTAGGATTGCTCCCCAGAACTTTCCCCAGGGAAAGTACTTTTTTTTGCTTTGTCACTGTGGACTACTCTGTAGACTAACAAACATACATTTCCGTCATTTCTGAGATGAATCTGAAAGGATGTTAAAAAACTTGTATGATATGGAGATCTGAAATATTGTTCATTTTTCCTTGACCCTGCCTTGCCTCAGATATGAAATGAAGATGATAACATAATTGATGCAAAAACACTTAATTACAAGCAGAAGAAATCATGAGTTAAGTCAGCAGCATTAAATATTAAAGGCTAAAGTGCTCATCAGTCATAGCTGCTGAATGATCCCTCGTTGAAACTTTTTCTTTTACAGCAGTATTAGTGCTTTAACAGCATTTTAGCATTACTGATTGATTTGTACGGCTGTCATAAAGAATGGTGTACTGTCTTTAATCATTTATGTATTAATTCATTTATACATTTTTTTCTATGTGCGTCCTAATTTGTAAAGTAACTGTAAATAGATCTTAAGCACGCTGCTTTTAGTGACGTAAATCTCATTGTAAGTAGAAAGAAGAAGTCGTTACATCAGAGTCTGAGCACTAAAACATGAAAAACAGGACTGATTTGTCGGCCACACGGGGGTGTTGTTCAGCTCTGCCTGGATACTTTTGACGTTACAAAATCGCACCAGGTTTGATTTAATTAGTGCCATAAATGCTCTTGTGCTCTTCTCAGGGCGCACAACTGTAGCTGGCTCAAAGGTGGCAGGAAAAAAAGGGGTGGATGCAGGTGGATGCTCCAACAACCACCTAAAAACAATCTTTCAGTCAGACCACTCCCTCCGGGTCATTGTAAAGTCACTTAACCGTCTGTGTCGACAGCAGGCAGCAGACGCCATCTCTCCTGTTGTGCTAAAAGCAAGCTTGAGACTAAAGGTGAGGAGGGCATGTGTTGGGAATTTAGCTGACGCAACTTGGCGTTTAAAACTTAAAAAAATAATAATAATAATAAGAAGAAGAAGAAGCGAGTGACTGTCGTGAAGCGGGGGTCATGGGGGAGCTAAGCAGCTAGCTTTGAAGCTAACGGGGCTGTCTGCTGAGTCGTCGGAAAACAGCAGCTGAACTGCTCGGTAACCGAATCTGAACGACTGCTAACGAAATACACAAGACTGGTAAATAGCCATCGACGGCTAACCTGCTAATGTAAACACGGAAAGTGGCATCCCTTTTAACCCGGGTGTTGGTTAAACTGCTAACGTCGTTTGTCGTGCAAGTGCAGCGGAATGTAATAAGTTGGTAAAGACAAACAGCGACGCGGAGTTCCGAGCATCCAGCGTAGACGGAAATAAACGGCAAGCTCAGGTTAACGGAAATTCATGAAAGTTTGAATGCTACCTATCGCACAGCTAAAGCTAAACGTCTGTCAGACAGATGGACTAACTATTAGATGGATTCGGGGTTTTAGTGGCAAGGAGGGCGTTCCTTGATAAATTCAACAAAGCAAGACGTCAAGCAGTCGGGGTTAGTCGTGGCTCATCTCGAAAACACAGGCCGCTGTCGAGTCTGTGCTGCCACACGTTTATTTAAATTCTTTGGTAGGGTTGTGGTGACAAATGAGGTTTGTCGACGGGTGTTGGGGTTTCAGGTGCTCAATATGCTAGTTCCCCATTTGTCTAAAAACGTAACCTGCAGATAAGTTAGCCATAAATAAAGCGAGGGCCTTGCTTATGCAAACGTATTAAAGACAGTGGGGAAAATCCAGCTAAACTGCATTGCCTTTTAGTAGTATGCACACGCACTCTTTTTTTTTGTGCAAAATTTGCAGAAAGTTGTAATGTTTCTGCTTTTAGACTTTAGAATTATTTGGGCTGTTTGGGGGATTTCAGTGGGATTTTTACTGATTAGTCTGTTTCACAGGCTTCAGTGCTGTGTTTTGGTTTCAATGTTTTTGTCTTCTGGCCCGATTTACTCCTATTTCTGACCTGACAGGCTGCTGGCTGGCAGTGCTATCTGTGACCACAGGTGCTGTAGCTAATCTCAGTATCAATACTAGGAAGTAAGTCATACTGTACAAGTTTATGCCATGAAGGCTTGACTCTCTGTTTTTAGGTCGGCTGGTACATCTAGAGTTCAGCTGGTGCTGAAAGTTGCTATAAAAAAATGTAAGAAAAATACAGTTTACTTGGCTGTTCTCACTGTGCTGCTGTTGTAATGGTGTTTAATAATAAATGAGTGTCTTATAAGTGTTGCAGAGCATCTTGTTTGCTTAGAGGCTCAGCTCGCAGGGCTGAGTTTGCTCCTTGGTAGTGTCATGTTCCTGTAACAGAGTTCACAGTCCTTAAGATAGGCACTGTGACTTTGATACCAAGCCCAGGAAGTGGCCGGGTGGTAAGTTTTTAGTGTTTACAGACACACTGTCACGTGTGCGCCATCAACAAATCAGAGGTCTTGCAACACCGCCCGGCACAGCATTGTTGCTTAACAGATTGAAGTTGCAGGCCCTTTAAAAGTCTGTGCTGAGAGGTGTGGACTTCATGTCCTGTCTTGTTTTTAGGTGGAAGAATAGGCACTTGTAAAAGGAAGTTAACATTGAAAAGACATCTGTGGTATTACAGCAACAATATCTTTTTCTTTTTTTTTTTTCCTCTCCACCATCAGCTTTATTTTCAAGGCAATCCACGATGGACTCGAGGTCTCGCAGACTTCCGTTTTGTCTGTCCAGCTCAAGGTCGTCCTATATATCCAGCCCTACGCATTCAACAGTCCCATCCTCACCGCTGGGCTCCAGTAGGCTATACAGCAGGGAGACGATGCTGAATAATGACCGCTTCCCAAGGGCGTCATCGCCTTACAAGGCAGATGTTGACAAACAGGTAGGTAGGCTGATGGCACAGCAAAAAATGGCTAAATGCAAGGAATTGTACACTTCATTTTACTCCATGCACACCCCCTTCCAGACCTTTTGGTTGAAGCATGTACAGCCAAGTGCCAACTTAAAGAAAGAACCTGAATTCTTGATCCCTAAGTGAGGGGTGATTCAGTGTGTGTGTGTGTGTGTGTGTGTATATATATATATATATATATATATATATATATATGTGTGTGTGTATATATATATATATATGTGTGTGTGTGTGTGTGTGTATATATATATATATATATATATATATATATATGTGTGTGTATATGTGTGTATGTGTGTGTATATGTATGTGTATATATATGTATGTGTGTATATATATATATATATATATATATGTATGTGTGTATATACATATATATATATATATATATATATATATATATATATATATATATATATATATATATATATATATATATATATATATATATATATATATATATATATGTGAATATATATATATATGTAACATTTACATTAAACTGACTGTAATATAATAATATTAAACAGGAAACAGGACAAATGTGTGTTTAGGGGTGCTGGTCTACACATTTTCTGCATGCAAATATTTGTTCACTTACATTTCATTTCTTTATACCCGTTGTGTATTTATCTACAGATCAAGAGGTCATTTTTCATCCTGCAGATAAAGCTCTGCTGCCGAGCCTCTGACCCTGACAGACTTCATTTGGTTTTTTTTTAGTTTAGTTTAGTTTTTGGTCTTTTGTTGGGGGGGTGGGTGGAGGGGTATAATTATGACAAACAATGATATTACAAACTCAGTGCAACACTCTCTTATTCTCTGCATGAAGCCTTCCAGCTTCACACATTTTGCATTTATTTCTGGTGTCGGCCATGCGACGGAGGTTTGATCGTGATCGGAGGTGTCTGCTAACCAGGAAAAGTCCGTCAGTGTCAGAACTCACAGTGAGTGTTGATAAAGATGCAGAGGAGGAGAAACTGACGGATGCCTCAGGCGGAGAAGTTATTTCAGTCCAGGAGGAAGCTGCACGACAACGTGAACCCCAAACCTGCTCACGAGAAGAGTTTTACTCTGGATTTAAAGATTTCATCATATAAACACAGAAACCAAGTGAAACATTCAGACAGGAGAAGAAATCAACTCCAGCTTTTAAACTGTGATGACAACAGTTCAGTTTTATTGACACAGAGCCAAATCACAACAACACTGTAAGGTAAAGACCTTACAATAATATTCACACAACACAGGATTAAATTACACAAAGAAGAAACTGGTGTCTGTTGTAGTGTCCTCCTCCATGTGGATCAGAATCATGCCCACTGTTTTCACAGTGTAGCGATGTCCTTTTAGTCCAGGACTGTCTCTGGGGAGAGGACATGTCCTTAACGTGCAGAAACATCCTCAGTATGAAGGTTTAGGTCTGACATGTGTCCATGCAGACTCATGTAGACACACACACACACACACACACACTGAAGATGAAAGGTGTGTTTGATGTGTTGGGTTGTGTCGCTGCCCTTCATCATCATCATCATCATCATCATCATCATCCTAGCTACAGCTCTAAAATCATCGTCGCCGTGATGATGAAGTCTCCCAATGAAGATAATAAAACATTCCTTGTTCCTGGCCGTTTGAATATCTGTGTGGAGCTCAGTGAAAGTCTCTTTTATCTCGTGTAACCTGAAAGTTCAGTCATTATGGATGATAATGAGCTCACATACAGCTCAAAGACCAAAGAGGAGCTGACTGTCAGACCTTCCTCCACGGTCACCTGACCTTATCTGTCCTGGTTATTTATGAGGAAAGATAACGCTCTGAAATGTAGCTGAAGTTTTGTATGTTTGTTTGAGGAGGACAAGGACTTCTGCTGCTATTTGTCTGATTTAATCTGCTGCTGCTGCTGTTTCTCATTTCTCTCCCAAGGTCACTGAAGCTGAAGCGCCAAAATAGGTCGAGCTGTCTTCTTCTTCTGCTCTGGTTTCTGAGTAAACAGCATCTGCGTGACGTCAGCTTCAGCCTCAGAAATTTATCTTTGTCTTTATATATAAATAATAAAATAAAATTTAAAAAATGTTGTTCCTGGGATCTGCTGGAGCCACTCGCCTAGCTTGGGAGTCACTGCACCGAGCGCTCCGACTACCACTGGGACCACTGTTACCTTCACCCTCCACATCTGCTCCAGCTCTTCTCTGAGCCCTTGGTACTCCTCCAGCTTCTCGTGTTGTCATGCAGTATCGCTACATCTATCACTACGGCCGTCTTCCTCTGCTTGTCCAGTATATAAAAAGTCTCTTGTCCTGTGTACAGTGTGTTCAGTTTTGCTTTCCCTGTCCTGTTAGTCTGTATTTGTTTCAGCTGTGTTCTCACCTGTCGCCCATCCTCTCATTATCCTGTGTGTATTTTAGTCCTCAGTCAACCCTCTGCTTGTTGTGGTGTTTCCCTGTGTTTCCCTCCTGGACTGAGATTTTTGTATCTTTTATTTTTGAGTGTTTTTGTTAGAGAAATAAAGCCTTCTCTTTCAGTTCATCCTTTTGTGTTTGAGTCCTGTGTTTGGGTACTGTCTTTCTTTCAAATGAATTAAAAGTCTGTCTTGGTCTTTGGTTGATTGATAGGCTGGTGTGGAAAATTGCTGCCACACCGCCCCCTCGGCCTGTGCTTCAAGGTTTCTGGTAGTTAGAGTGACTCGGGGGTGTTGATTCATTTAAACTAACATAATCATACTGCTGTAACCAGGTTTCTTGATTTGTTGATCAGTTATTTACTCATGTAGTAACAGAGACCTAACGTTTAATAATCACATCTCATAGTTTTTCTCTTTGGTGCCTTTGTGGATACTGTATTGTTGTTTCTTTGTGATGTTGTATGTTTTCATTATTTTCTGTCAGATACTAAATTAAACATTTGTTTGACAAATATGCAAAAACCTAAGGAATCAAATCAGGGACAAATTTCATTGACTAAAATTTCTGCTAAACATATTTGTATATATCTTTTAAAGTAAGGCCAGCTTCTAAAAAGCACTCATCACAACCCACTGACATCATCCATGATAACATATGTCAACAATTCAAACAACACAAACACAATAACGTCAGACAGAATCATCATCGTGTAACATGAAAAATCCCTGGAACCATTAAACACAAAAACATTCATGAATAAAAAAAGTTCTTCATAGAGACATATATATTATCTACTGTGTGATGTAATGATATTAAAGATCATTTATGTACTATATGACACTGGCTTGATGTTCAATAATTCTGTTTCTGTACAAGCATTTGGAATAAATACAGGGAACGTGAGTCGATGTGGCATTCCTAATGAAGTGGTGCAGCAGAGCTGGCATGGAAATGTGAGGTTTTCGGCAGTCAGCGCGGCTGTGGTCTGACATTTAGTGGTTAATGAGAGTGCAGATGAAAGCCGAGCATGAACGAGTGGAGCTGCAGGTCGCAGCGTGATGCAGATCAGACAAAGAAAAGGGCACAAACTGTTTCTTCTGCGTCATCACCAAACTCTGAGTCAAGGGCAGCTAAGGTGCACCACGTACGGGACTCACATCACTAAACAACACTGAAATGAGCAAAACAGTGAGCAACACCTCCGACCTTTGACCTGTGACGAGAAGGTGTGGCAGTTTAATGAACAGATGGAAACAGAAGCCTTTAAAGAGTCCAGGTATCAGACGTGGCCCCTGGAGAGTGGCAGCATTTTAGTAGCAACCACATGGTTTCAACCTGCTGATCCCAACAACACAAACACATCTTTGTTAGCCATATCCGGCCACATATTTCAAGATTAAACTCTTACACATAATGTGTTTTAGTGATGCCATAACACTGAAACAGTCTCCCAGGTGATCAGAGCGTGGTCAGTAAGTCAGAACAAAATACAACATAAGGAACAACTAACATTCAGTAACAGTAACAGTAACTATCTGTTACAACTAACAGATTTAAAGACCTTCCAAGAAGTTGGAGCTCCGGTCCTGGTGAAATTGGACTCTTTTATTTGGATGGTGTTGAGCACTAATTAGCAGGTATCTGTGTAAAGTCCTTTAATTAGCTGATAACTTCACCCTCTCATGCAGATGCAGCGGTGATGTCACATGACCACGTCCAGCTGTTATATGCAGTGTTTTGTTCATAGAAGCATAAAATGTGCTCACACTAACAGTGAAGAAAACACAGCATTTTTTTGTTTAAGTCTGCGATTAAAGCAGCTTTAAGTCGGCATGAAGGTCCGACCTGAGTGTGATCATTAGGGACAAAACACTTCCACCTGATGAGCAGTCACACGAGCCCTCCTCATCTTCAGCTGTGCGTCACACGGTGACCTTTTGACCTCTGCGGAGCAGGTAAACATTCATGTAAACACTCGGTATTGACCTGTTTAATATGAACTCACGGACACACCATCAATCACAGCAAAGCACATCCAAGCAGTTTATCTCATAAGCTGCATACATGAATAATGGAGGAGGAGGAGGAGGAGGAGCCGGAGGAGGTGGAGGTATAAATAGAGGAGACAGACAAACCAACGCTCACGAGGAGGAAGGAGAGGGAGAGGAAAACCTACAGAGAAACAACAAACTGACTTAAATCAGACACCACAGAAGAAGAAGTGTTTGCAACACCTTCCTGGAGGAGCTTTAATTATTAAAAGTATTTAAAGTGAGTTTATTCATGGTCTCATGACTTTAGTGACAGTTAACATGAGAAAACTCATTATCTGATTTTTTTTATAGGTTTTTAAAGGTGCTTTTGGAGATGGAGAGCAAACGAGCCGTGGTCTATCTGTCTGTCTGTCTGTCTGTGCTGACATCACTCTGTCAAGGCCAAAGGTCAGGCAACAGCCACCTGCTGTCTGCGCCCGATGAACCAACCCTCGGACTCATAACCAGTGAGCTGGTGAGTCATCTGTCTCATACGTGATCTTTGTATGTCTTTTATTTTGAAAAGGTCTGCTTGTGTTTTTTAATCAAATAAGATTCAAATGTTTAATCTGATGACATTTGTCCTTCATTTTAATGAGTGACTAAAGGAAGCAATAATAATACAAATAGTTTTTGGCTGCAGGTAGAATATCATTTAATGAGAAAACTGATTCTGACTTTTTAAACTAGTGTGTGATGAAGTATAGTTAAAATAAAGATGTTTAACAACAGCTGTTTAGAATGAAATATGAAAAATAAGTTAAAGATGGTAAAACTGAAACTGGCTGAAACCAAAACTGTATTAAATCAGTTTTATGAGGCATTCCTGACATTTTGGAGTTAGTTTGAAACACTGAAGAAGAAGACGAAACTATAAGGAAGGTAAAGAGTTAAAGCAGTGAATTATGGTAAAGAAAGTGATCATTTGATATCTGAGCTGATCAAAGCATTAAGTTTCCTTTGTAAAAATACAGAATTAAAATTACACACAGGTTTGAGCTGATTGGCTGAAATAATTTTTTACAAATGTACATAAATGATCACAAATGAAAGTAGTTTGATTAAAATAAAGATAAATTATAATCAAAGTCATAAATGTAGTCGAATAAAACTTTGATAGGAGAAAAAATAAAACCACTATTAACCATGAAGAACGAAATCATCTCAATAAATGAGACGTTTACCGTTAACAAAGGAAGATGAGAATGATATTACATACATATACAGGTATGAAGTCCAAGCACCACGGACACAAACTGAATTAGATTCATATTTCTGAGGATTTAAGGAGAGAAAAAAATGTATGTTTTATTTATTATTAAATATTTGCTGTTTTTATTTTTATTTTCTGTAAATTACTTTTTAAAATTTATAAAGGGACCCCATGAAGTCTCAGTGATGAATCAGTGACACCAGTAATATTTCATTTTAGAAGTGTACACGATCACTGCTGTGCTTTGATCCCTGTCAATGAAATATGAGTTTAACGTGTGTGTGTGTGTGTGTCTGCAGGCTGAAGCTCTGCAGGGTCTTCTGGATGAAGCTGATAGCTCAGCCGGTCTCTCTGTGGAGAAAAAAGCCAGCGTGATCCCGCGGGTGAGAACACTCTGACACTATGTTATTTATTTATTTTGTTAATCATCTTTTGAAACACAGTTTCCAAAGTGCTTCGATTGATGAGTGAAAGCAGCAAGCCGAGAGGCTGGATGGACAAATAATAGATGAACTGGAGCCCAGTCCAGAGAAAATACAGCGAGCACTGGTTTTACATTTTCGAATCAGGAATGAGAAATGTTTCTGCTGCGTGCCTCAAAGTTTAGACCTAAGTCTGCTCTAGTCCGGACAGAGAGGGGCTGCTTTTACATGTATTTACTTCAGTTATTGTTTCACTATACAGAAAATAACTTTAAAAAAAATATAGATTAACAAAGATTACAACTCAGAATACAAATTATATAACTACATCATACTTTTGACTCTACACCACAGGAAGTTTAAAAGGTTGTGAGGACAAACGTAGCCTGGCTTCACCAACCCTCCTTTAAAATTATTCATGTTTTGACCGTGAGCCCAGGACCTGTGGGCAGTCAGTACTTAATCTTCGTGACCATCAGAGGTTTCTCAGTGGTTTTTTATTTTTCTGAGGAAACAGCTGATTCTGAATCAGTCCATTGTGATACACCCTGATCCTCTCTCTCTCTCTGTCTTCATCAGTGTGACGTGGGTGAGCGGTGTGCGATGAAACACGGACCTCGGATTGGTCGGCTCTGCGACTGTCTGAGAGGAACAGCCTGCAACACCTTCTTCCTGCGCTGCTACTGACCACTCGCTCACACATTTCTGTCCTCATGAGGACCTCAACTCGGTCTGGGCGCTCACACAGATAGTGCTCAGAAAGACAGAAGTGCACTCTGCCTCTCTCACCAAGCCGTCTCGCTGCATATTTTAGTCTTTGTTTTAAAGTTTTTGGTGTTTGTCCTTCAGATTAATTTATTTTTGTTAATAAAGATTCTTCATAAAGCTGCACGGCTCCAAAGACTTCATGATTTCCATCTGTTCACATCTTCAGCCATCAAGCCGCTGCCAACACCTGCAGTTCCTCTGACATCCAGCAGAGGCAGCAGTGAGTCTGTCCCCATAGACTCCCATGTTAAAACAGCAGAAAAAAATGTTTACAGTCTGATACACAGACTGTTTGGTCTTTCCTCCCTTCATAACACCTGTACAGGGGAAGAATGGTTTTATAACTCACCTGTTTAAATTGGATTAAGGTTTGCAGTTTGCATTGTTAGGGGCGTGGCCTCTTTGACTCACAGGTGGACGGTGACACAGGTGTCTGTAGCTGCTAGCTGTCTGCTAGGCTTCACCTCAGCTAACTGTAGTGATTGAACTGGACTTCTGGACCATGTTTGTGCTGTTGGAGCCTTTTGGAGCTTTTTAATGACATTTTCATCCTTGTAATATCATTTTAGTAAATAATGATCTGACAAGTAATTATTGTTTGTCAGACCATCGTTAGACCCTCCAAGAGCTCAGTGCTCCAGTTTGGTGAATGAAATTCATGGATTTTATTTGAAAGGCCAAAGATTGAAAGTTTTGCAAAATAAAAGGAATATTACATATAATATTTAATATAACAGTACACCCTTATATGTACTGATGGAGGAAAGTAACTACAGACGACAAAACACGATGAAAGTGATGCGGTTTTATACTGAAGCATTAAAACACAATCGTCTGATGCATCAGACGTAAAGAGCACAGTGATTAGATTTACAGCAAACCTTTAAGTCATTGGGTTGGTCAGGCTGCTTGAGCTCAGCTGTCAGAACTGCAGGTGTGTGAAGGTGTAGCAGGAATCCAGCATTCATTGAGCTTCAATTTCAAATCAGTATCTGAGCCCAAAGTGGATCAGCCCAGTGGACCTGAGACCAAACACTTTCCTTCCACATTCATCTGCTGTAGTGAGTTTGCTGCTTACTGAGAGGCCTCTGACCCACCGTGACCTCGCCACAGATCAGGATCCTTGTTTCGATCATTCACACCCACTCTGAACCTTTAGGGGACTTAAATCAGACGATAACATGGAACCAAACATTGATAGTTAAGGTTTGCCTGGTTTTCTCCAAAATATAGTTCATAGTTACATTTTTTTCTGCTTTTTTCATTTTCAGCTGCTGTTTCAAATTTTACATTATAAGCTTATAAATGTATGAACCTCCTGAACATGTGTTCACTTTAGACCTGGACTGTCTGCTTTCTCTGTTGTTTATATCTGACATCAGACTTCCCCAATCAGTCTTCTCTGATTAGACCTCTGGAGAGGCTGATTGGCCCCGAGGGCTCATCATAAACCCTCCTAAAAAAGACCCGACAGCAGCAGCACACCATGGCCTTCTCATCAAATCTTTATTAACAGTGATGCAGGTGACAGACTTAAACCAACTACTGCTGTGAGAATCAATATATCACCTATTAGTCAAAATAAAGACACATTTAAATATTAAACTCAAAGGCAGATTCTTTCATTTATATCAGATTTAAACTTATAAAATTAATCAGAAAGAAAGAACAGTACAGTATCCTCAACAGCACCAAAGAGTAAAACAGTGAAATGTGGATTATTAAAGATTTGTTCTCTGTAAGTTAATAATTGATCAACAAATCGATTTACTTTGCCTTACAGAAACCTGGTTACAGCAGGATGATTATGTTAGTTTAAATGAATCAACACCCCCGAGTCACTCTAACTACCAGAAACCTCGAAGCACAGGCCGAGGGGGCGGTGTGGCAGCAATTTTTCACACCAGCCTATCAATCAACCAAAGACCAAGACAGACTTTTAATTCATTTGAAAGCCTGATGCTCAGCCTTGTCCACCCCAGCTGTAAAACTCAGAAACCAGTCTTACTTGTTATCATCTATCGTCCACCTGGGCCTTACACAGAGTTTCTGTCTGATTTCTCAGACTTTTTATCTGATTTAGTGCTCAGCTCAGATAAAATAATTCTCAAACACGTATCTTAAAGCAG